>OMLF01012820.1:2921-25975 GCA_900302615.1 Holocentrus rufus | reverse complement strand
CTAGCATGCTTTTTTTTTTTTTTTTTTTTATTTTTTTTTTTTTTTTTTTTTTTTTTTTTTTTTTTTTTTTTTTGCGCCTCTTTCTCAGGTCTCAAGTCTGAGTCAAGTCTCCAAACTCTGGCCATGAATCAAAGTCAAGTCTCAACATTACCTTCCTGTCACTGAGCATACAATATTTCCATGCCTGATTTTGCAATGATCTCTATTCACTCTAGAAATATGTTCGATTTTTACTAAAAGTTCAGTTCACAGGCGATGAGTATTTGGCTTCTTTCTTATTATTTTATTTGCCTCATGTCGCACTGAAAACTCATAACTCATATAGCCTAACATCTAAACATGTCGGATAGAGGTCAGACCTCTGTTAAAGCTGACACTTGACATTTAACTTCATGTTGCTGACTAGGATAGCAGCCTTTGGAACTGTGAAATAATTACTTTAGAATTAAAGACCTTTTTCATGTGGTGTTTCTGTTATTTTGCCTGTCCCTTGTAATTGCTGTATAATGAGCTGAAGGAGGAAAAGGGGAAACACTTGACAGTCATTATTGTGCAGCCCATTGTAATGGCACTAATTGCAGCATTTTGAGTGAAGAAAATTATGGAAGCTTCCTGTTCTTTTTTTGTTGATTTAAATGGATTATTTTTTGGGAAAGCTCAAGGATGACATTACATAATGCATTGCTTGTCTTTAAATCTGAATGTAGTAGTAGTTTACATTTGATGGTATGAGCGTGAATAGTAGTGGTAATAGTGTTTTAGGGTAATCTGCCCTTACATACAAAGCAGGAATATACTTTTAAAACAATTCAAGTAGAGTTAGAAGTGATGTTTAAGTGCTATATAACTTAAAACAACTATGCAAAGCAGTAGAATGAGTAGTAGTGTTTTAGTGGAATATTCCTTTAAAATGATTAGTAGTAGACAGTAAAAAGTGTTGCAATATTTTATGAAGTACAGCTCGGTGATATGGCCAAAAACTGTCATTGGAATGACATTTATCATATCAGTCAATATGACACCTATAAAAAAAGACTGCTTTTTGCTTCTGAGTGAAAGCAAAGAAACCAAAAGTAAATTGGTTCAAAATATTCTTTATTCTCTTTATTCAAGACTGTCTACTCAAACATACATGTCAAACCACACATTTGAGGTAGAATTAGAACATTAAAAAAATCGCATCAACAAAATAAACGAAAGAATCTCTAGATTCTGGTAAAATATCATGTACTGTACACTTTCTAACTGCTTTTCAACTCGCCTTACTTCAATGGAGAAAAGCAAAACAAATAAACAGGCAAAAGAAATCTCTTCTCTGCTGTCTGGTTCAGTTATCCTTTGTAAACAGGCTAAATAGTACGGTGTGATGTGCAAAACAGGTCAGGACAGGACAGGAGACACTAGGACTGCATGATAGAGTTTAAGGTGATGGAAGAGGTTTGTGGTGTTGCCAGACTTAGTTGGCACTGGTCTTCGATAAAGCTTGCAACACACCTTTCTCTTTTTTCCACAGCACATTGTGTTACCTTTCTTGTTGACAATGTCCTCTGTCTGCTTCACTTTCACTCCCATCTTCTGGGACTCTCATTATGCTAATCTCCTTTAGCCTACCAAAACAATACATTATGCAGTTCCTGTGTGCTGTGTCTCCTCACTCATAATTGGGTGTGCAAACAGACCTTTCTCTATTCCTACCCTGTGATTGGCTGTTTGTGTCATCTGTCTGCTTGCTGGATATTCTTGCACTGTGATTGGCTATTTGTTCTTCAATCATGGAATATAATATCTGTCAACATTTGTTGAACATTTTTTATATTTATATTGAGGAAAATCACATTGTGATAATTCTTGTTATTACTTTATGGACCCACCCTAGTATGAAGAGCCCACAGAATCACATTTCACAACTGTTGCTGGGGAACAAATGGTAATTCCATACCATACCACACATTATGTGGAGCATTTCAAAGCTTGAATGTCATTGCTAGCTGCAATGGTATGAACTACAGTAATGCCCCACAAAGTACACAAAGGAATAATTGGTACCACCTCCACCACACACACATTGTCCATTGTCAACTGCTCAAAGATGTGGGATGCTCTGAGCGAGTGACCTACACTCACACATTCTCAGGCCAAAAATGCAAAGCTGTTTTATTCTGCATGGCCATATCTTATGTCTGATGGATCAAGGGTCTTGACAGTTCTGCTGTGAAAATTTGAATTTATTGTATATGTCAGTTATAGGTTGCTGCTGGGTGCCCATGGAAATGGATAAAAGTCCTGAATTGCTTAATGTTCCTTTAACTGTTCTGACTGAAGCAAGCACAGTAATAAGTGTGGCGGTTTCACACAAGGGCATTATGACGACATTATCCATTACACTGCACAATCTTAAAATCTATTCCTGTTCATGTGAAAATGTTGTGATTGTGTTGCATTGAGAGCTGAAAGAATCATAGGACATCCCAGCATGTAATCAACACTTGCTAACATCTCTATTACCTTTTAAGTGCACACAATGTGAAGCATGTAATTCAAAAAATAGGCTCTATCGTGCTTTTTGATGAATATGTGTATGCAAGCCAATCCAATTTTTAAATAGCTTTGACCCACTTTTAATGTGTTTAGTTCTCCCCAACATTTCAAGAGTGTCAACATTTCAACAGTTTTAAATGGGCTTGGATTATCAAGGTGCCGGGAGTTACTGGAAAGGAGTTGGACCTGGATTAATGAGAGCAAAGTAGGACAGGGTATGATGGAGAGGAGAGTACAAGAGAGGACAGTTTATGTTGCAGAATATAGATTGGAGTGTTACCATTGTAACTTTTCACCTGAAGTTGTCACTAAATTTAACTCAGGACTTGGCCAGGAGAAGCTCTGAACAAGTTAGACAGATGGTTTGGACTTTTCCACATGGTGGTCTCTCTGGAACGGCAGCTCTCCAGCTCTCTCCATCCATCCTTGTCTTTGTGTTTATCCTATTTCCACCCGGCCTAATGTCTTTGTCTCTGATGTCTCTGTTTAGTGAAAATAATCACGTAGAACATCCATCATAGATTGAACCACAAACGGCGCCTTGGTTTCTTTTTTAGATGCAGCCTCCTCAGCGCAAGACCACATCGCCTTGGTAACCAAACAGAAAACACTGCCGTAGTCCCATTTAGTATTTTTTTTTATGACCCTATTTATCGCCACGTTGGGTGTAGTCCATCTAGATCTCCAACGTTGTGCTGGTGGCTGGAACTCAGTTCATTTCAGTCTGGGTTAGTGGTTTCCTGCACACTGCACCGGTTCTCTCCTGAAGCTTCTGTTCTTCGCCTGCTTGAAGTCGAGCTCAGTTTCAAGTGTCATAGGGAGTTTGCAGTCAACTAACTACAGTTTGTGTACACCAACACTCAAGCCCCCTGGGTTTGGCTGAAAGAAAGATGGCACACACAATTTACAATACCACCTCTTATCTTAACATAAACTTGGCAGACAGATAATCATAAACAAATGGAGCTGTTTTTGGAAGCACTTTGGACCGCTGCTCACAGTAATGTTAGAGCTTGTGCAGACGGTGGAAAATAGAAGACAAGAAGGGAGTTGGGCGGAATGTCTGGCTTGGTTTGTGGAATCTGATGACACACTTCTTCAGGGCTGGGGGATCAAACTTCACTACTTGTTAGGTATAAATCAAATCACATCAACACTACAGAGACAATGTGGAATACTGTGTGCCAACTTCTGATACTTGATTTTTCAATTACATATTCCCTTTCGATTACATATTTCACCTTAGAAATTGCTCCTCTCAAAGCTAATTATATGCCTGAAATGAAGAGGAGGATTTGGATTGTTCCTGGCTGTAAACAAGATAAGTCAAATACCATTAATTCAGATCTTTTCAAAGTGTGCTCTTGAGGTCATGAATGTGGACAGCTGAAGACCCTAGAAACCTCAAGGAACACACACCTCACAGAATGCAGCGCTCATCGTTACCCTCACCTTAGTCACACCAAATGATTGCCTATCGTAGACATTGCTCTTCTTAAAGTTAATTATATGCCCGAAATGAGGACGGGGATTCGGATTCACTGTGTGTGCTGCCGAAGATCCCGGCTGTGAATGTGATACGTTGAATACCATCAATTCAAGTCTTTTCAAAGTGTGGTTTTGGGGTCATGAGCATGCACAACCCTAGAGGAAGAACCTTAATGATTTGACAAGGGTCCATTGGCAGACTGAAGATCTCAGAAACCTCAAGGAATGCTCACCTCATGGAATGTAACCCTTATCATTACCCGAAACTTAATCACACCAAACCATTGCCTAACCTTAACCATCTCTAACCAGCCCCACCTAAACTTAACCATCTGTAACCTAATGCCTAAACATAACCATATATTCGCATGCCCTGAGGAGAATGAGGTGGGCAATCCATGAGGTAGGTGGTCCTTATGGTGGACATTCCTTGAGGTTTAAATTTGTGAACACAATAACTCCAATCATTTTTATTTGAATCTTTTCAAATTTCCTGTGCATGTTCATGAGCCCTAGAGGAAGAACCCTGTTCATTTTGGTGAATCAGCACGTTTCCTCGAGCACCACTGTCAAGCCAAAGTCGTTTCGGATATATACCCTGTTGCCTCAAGAACAGCATGTCCAGTCCGTAGTGTTGTTGCATTCTGTTTTACTTGTGATCAGAAAACTAACAGCATGCATACCTTTATGTACGTGGGCATTGACTTTATGTCAGACATACAATTGACTTGAAACAACACATACCAGCAATTCTGCTTTGGCACACATTTCCACAATACTAGAAAAGTGTCTGACAATTTATATTGCAGTGTACTGTCCCAACTCTTGAACATGAGTTGTTCAGCCACAGCTGAACTGTTGCACTGCTGTTGGTCCTTATTTCATAGATAACTGTGACCTGTGGTGAAGTGGAATGCATACTTAAAAGATAGACTGCACCTGCACTGCAGACTAATGAAACTTCTGGATAGAAACTTGGAGGAAGCCTCTGGGACTGGGACTGTTTACCCACTATAGACACTGATTTTAGTGATAGCCTTGTCTTTGATTCCTCCACACATCTGTCCATTGAATCATTAGTTTCATAAAATAAAATTGAAGAATTAAGTCATCTTTCAGACCAGTGGGTAGTGGTCTGAAAGTTGATGTATACCAAAACAATCTAAACAATATTCAATCTACCTGTAACTCTTCTTGCTGCCTTTAACTATTAAGATTCATTGAATGTAAGCTCCCCGACCAACTTCTTTTTTTGCCAAGATTTTATTAAAACAGCACACATTTTTTATGGTTACTTGGAAAAATCCGAAGATTTGTCCACTTCTATGTAATTGAAGCCATTTCCCCAGTTATTCATGTTCTCATCAGTTATGCATAAAAGTAATAAAAAAAAGTAATAAAAGTAAAATGCTCTCCTATTCCTTTTGGCAATTTCTCTGCTTTTGAAATTCTCTGCCTTTTATTTGGTAAGAACCCATTCTTTCTGTTGTCGCTTACAAACCTCCAAAGCTGGCTTAACTTCATCTAAGAGTTTCCTGATTTCCTGTCTCTTTTTATGCCTAAGTAGTGACTTTAACATCCATAGTCTGCGGTTCTTTCCATTCCCTAGCCCCTGATGTCATGAATCTTTTGTGAGTCATTTTGTCTGGAATAATTTGTTGAAGGACGATTTGTTTCCATACCCAAAAAAAGCTGATATGTCTGACCACAAAGTGCATGTTTTCAATGCTTAGTTTGCTTTTCTTCACCTCTAATGCCTGAGAATTTTATCAGTAACTGCTTGTGTCCTTGTCTCTGTTGCTTCTGTTAAATCTAAAAAAACAAAAACAACTAAAGTAGTACAGCAAATGAACATATTTGCTTTATTCAAAGAGAATTCAAATTTAAATGCTGGCTGTAGACTAATCTAAAAGCTTGTTGACTAGCTAATTATTATAATAACAAATAATTATAATCATAATAATCCTGTTGCCAATCATCACATAATATAAAACACTTCATTAAATAAAAATGAGTGGGCATTTATCCCCAGAGTGCTATTGTACAAAAACGTCCTTGTAGAATGAAATTCAGCATTTCTACATTGATTCATGAGCTACAATAACAGAAAACATTAGTTTGCAAAAATAGTAAATGACAACTGTTTGAGTATTTGTCCATCTAAAAAATAGACAGCACACTGCTTACTTAACATTTCTGTTGCATTTAACTATATATGATCATGGGAACATTCGTCGTTCCTCACTTTAAGCCTTAAAAGTCTCTTCAAACACTGAATTACCAGTGTTATTCATTAATTTTCCATACCGGCTTATTCTTATTACTGTCAGGTTCCAGCCTATGCCATGTATACAGTCCTTGGACTGTACCAGGCAACCAGAGCGACCCCACACAAACATTAGGAAAACATATAAACCCCACAAAGAAAGGTTAAAGGTAAAGACTTGAATCCAGGACCTTGTTGCTGCAGTGTCATCACTACTTTAGTATGAACAACCAACAGAGATCATAACATCTGTTCATTTTCTATCCCACACACATGACAGTAATATAACTCTGCTTGGTTGTCCTAGGACGTTTGATAACAGTGGATTCGACCTCCTTAAACGACCAGGAGCGGGCGGTTCTGGTCAGTCCAGTCCTGGACCAGCGGGAATGGAGCTGTTTAAGGCTCGTATACCAGATCGCTGGCGCTGGTTCCCTGATGCTCCACTTCAGACCTGACAGTGATAACTTTGACTACCGGCTGTGGGCCACCGACAAAGTGTCTGATAGCTGGCTCATTGCAAGCGTGGACCTGCCCAATACCACCACCCCTTACCAGGTACAAAGCAAACTTGGACTTGATCAAACTTGGGCAAATATTATCACCAAGAAATGACATATTTATGGAGGAGAAGCTCACATTTTGTTTAGTTCATCTAAATTTAAAGAAACATAACCCTTCTTAAGTACAGAGCGGGTTTGAGGCCAAGGCAGACACAAGCTATAATAGAAGCTATGATGTAATCCATTTCTCTATTTAACTTAATAGCTCCTTTAGCTTTTACCACAGCACTACCCTCTTAGAGCACCAGTATTCCCTTGAGCAGGGGAATTTTGTAAAATGACTGATGACACCTGAGAAAGAATAAACAGTGTACATTATGGTATTAACTTAAAACCCCATAATGGAGACTGTTATGTAAATTTAAGCTTGCTCCACAGGCCATGCCAGGACTCCCTCAGTAGGCATGACAGAAAAGTTTGATGGACTGCACAGTCATCTCACATCACTAAAATATGGTGTAAAAGCTTCTACAATGAAAGTGAGTTCCCAGATATTGACCAGAGATGTCACTGGGCAGATGTAGATTCAGGGTTTGTAGGGCAGAGTCCACTCATTGGACAAGAGGTCCACATTTTATATCAAAACAGAGTAGGGGATTGGTTCATTTTGACCTTGGCCTATGATATTTACCACAGTTTAGAGCGACAATGACATGAAATGACTTTTTCACCGCTCCGGATCATAATGTACCCTTGTTCAACAATATATGCCAAGAGATTTACAAAATGTGTTTCTTGTATCTTAAATAAAAATCCCAAGACATTTGCTAATTGGAGAATATTGTATTTTTAGTAATTCAGTAGTTGTGCGTATAAGATCCAATCATTAATACCATGAAAGATTTCTGAACAGTAGCCCCTCTCTGCCAAGCCCTCTGCCCTCTGGCAACATGGGAGTGGAACACCAGTGAAAAGCCTTTTTTTCCCCCAACACGCGATGGTTGTATTCCAGTGGCTTGAATGTATTCATTTGTAAGTATTTCAAGATTTGTGAAGCTCAGAATTATGTACAAAACAATTCACAGTGCATTGGCTCATCAGCTCCACCCAGTATGCAATGGGCTTCACAGCCACTTATTGTATTTATTGTGCTCCAACCTGCTCCATGTTACACAGCCCCTCCCTGCATTCTGACCAACACCATAATCCTGTTTCGACCAGAAACTTCAACAGCAGAGGCAAGACTGTGTTACTGAGGAAACAAGGCAATCACATGAAAATGACATTTCCTTGTGACTTTAAAAGAAAACTCCAATAGCTTTTGTGTGATGTGATGACGTAATGTGATGATGTGATGTGAAGACAAATTTGTCTTTGAGGTTATGTTTCTCTCCATAGCTTCTGTTGGATGGTGAACCTGAACGTGGTCTGGGCAACAGTGTGGCCATCTTTGAGATTCACATAGTTCCTGGTTACTGCATAGGTCAGTGTAGACACCACACTATGTGCTTTATGGACAGTTTGACCTTTTCAGATAGCAGACATTATTTCTTGATACAAAATGTGCCAGATTTAAAGTGAAGTTTGATATTTAACATCAGTGTTCTGCTGTGTGTGCTTGTGTTTGCTGTTACGGTTGCCAGAGTGTAATTTTGAGGAACATCACCTGTGTGGCTATAGTAACAACTGGAACCCAAATGTCAACTGGTACGTTGGGGGGAGCCTGCCCAGAGACCCTTATTCTAACCAGCTTGACAATCACACCGTCAGCAACCAAAGAGGTACATGCATTTTTATTTCAACCAAACACTACAGCAGATCGTTTCACTGACCAGCTCCTCCTCTGGCTGAAGGTGTGTGAACCAGTGCAGGGACTGGTTCAGATGAAAAATTATTTAAGCTCTAGGACTCTGGTTTAGATATAGATGCATGACTGCAAGTATTTAAAAAATCCCGCAGATGCACTTTTTCATTGGTTAAGTCATCTGATCACTTAATTAAACCGCACACATAAATGTGAACTCTATCGACCTCCAGCTTGTTAGCTGTGGCTCATCTATAGCTTTTACTGCTTCAGGCCACTACATGTACGTGGACTCGATATACGCCAAACACTTCCAGGAAGTGGCCAAGCTGACCTCGCCCATGACCACGGTGCCCATGGCTGGCTGCTTGTCCTTCTATTACCAGCGGGACCAGGAGAGGGGAAACATCTTCTCTGTTTTTACCAGAGACCAGTTGGGTCACTATGAGGAGATCTGGAGACCATCAGTGTTTGCCACCCCGAGCTGGACACATGTCAGCGTCGATATCAAGGCCCCACACCCCCTGGAGGTCAGTATTGGCACTGACACTGATGACAAAACGGGATGTACTGTATGTCTTGTGAGTCACTAATTGTGGGTCCGCCATCTGGATATACGCATCTTTATTTTAGGGAAGCATGATCAAGTGGCTGCCAATCATAGTCTGCAAAAAGACGTTCTATATAGGATTCTAGGTCAGTGGTGATAGGTGAATCGCTGTTTCAGCTACCTGAATACATGACATGTTATTTATGCTCACATGCCTTTGAGAGAAATTATATGTAGGCTTTTTAAATTCAAAGAGTCAGAACCCACTTTACACAGCAGCTCAATCAGATAATTTAAATAACAGTCAAATAACAGTTTTTACATGAATTATTCAAGTATTCTAGTCATACACAACTGATGTCTGTTGCTGGCAAGACAGACACTCGCTCCTTTGTGGGTTTCCACTGCACTTTCAAAAATGAATGCGCTCGCCTGTGACTCCACCATTTCCTTAACAGCTTCCAGCCAAAACGCCTCCCACAGCCTGGTGCTGTCACTGTGGAAAGAGACTTACATAACATTACTAACTGGGTCAGTTCATCTATTTGTCCTGCTGAGCCAAGGCTTGTAAAGAGCTTTTCCATCAACAGGCGCTCCACTGACTAACCCAGATTCTTGGATGTACCCCTTAATTAGAGTCACTGTTTGTGGACAGCTTTCGAGTCCATCAGGATATGTCACCCAAAGTGTTAAAATGCAGAACATCAAGACTGATCTTGCCTTACACTACTGCAGCATCTCTATTGCACTTGGCAGTTCATGTTCTTAATATTAAGAGCCCTAAATCATAAGCTTTTCACAAAGTGTGCGCGCACGCATGCATGTGTGTCTGTTTGTTTTAACAGGTGGTGTATGAGGTTGCTTTTAACAGTGCCAGAGGTGGATATGTAGCCATAGATGACATCTCCTTTTCCCCTGAGTTCTGCCACACTGAGACAGGTGAGAGTAGACATCTGGGGCCTTGTATTTGTTGTTGTTTGACAGGATAAAATCATGAGACTGAAACCAGGTGGCTTAGGCCTCATGAGAAACTATGCTGGCTGCACTAGCACCATGTGACCCCTGGATAGTTAAATTAAACATTATTCTTATTAGCCTCAAACATGATTCCTATTAGGGAATCATGTTTGAGGCGTTGAAAGATCCTTTTGAGATGTGCTGAACATTTGGCCTCTTTTTTTTTTTTTACACTTTAGTGTGTAATGGAGCAGTTCATTAAGCAATAGATGACATGATGCAGTTGTAGAAGTTGTGCATGGCATTCTTATCAGCATGTGTTACTATACATTGCCATTGCCGTTACTGGTAGAGCAGAGCAGATGGGGAATTTCCATGGTGGACCTGTGTGTTGTGTACATGACTGTGTTCTTTGTTCCAGAGCCGACCTTTGACCCCTCTATAGCCAACTGTGACTTTGAGAATGGACTGTGTCTGTACTACCTGGAGAGAGGGGATACCAAGGCATGGAGCAGAGTTTCAGTAAAGCCCAATGCTTACAGAATAGGAGACCACACCACAGGAACAGGCAAGTTAGACAGTACGACGAGATTCAGCAGATTATGTTTGACAGCTGGAAATACTGCTGTGGAATTCTGGATTCTTTTAGTGTTAGATGAACATTTTCAATGTATTTTCATAAATAATTTTTTTTTTCCGTTTTCTGACAGAAAAATAACAAATACATTTTTTAACTAATTAACTAATAATAAAAAATGAACGAATTAACTTGTACATATATATAACTGTTTGTTATGTTCAGTCTCATGCCAAGCGAGTTCCATACTGCAGTTTTAATCTAAATCATTTTTCTCTCTATCTCCGACTCAGGCTGTTTCCTCCTGGCAAACACTCATTTCGCCTTGAGGCCTGGTTACGTGGGTCGTCTTCACGGCCCCTTTTTACCAGGGAACCACAAATACTGCTTGAGGTTCTACTACATGCTCCATGGCTTTAGGAAGGTAGACAATGCTCTGTCCCTTTATATTTATGATGAGAACAACGTGGCCCAGGAGAAGGTGTGGACCCTGGCTGAGAGTTCCAGGGGTGTGTGGAATGAGGTGGAGATCACCTACATGAAGCCCATGCCTTCCAAGGTACGACACAGTGGATGGGTAATACATTTGGTTGTGAATGAGCTGAGGTATTGAGGTAAATGAGTGGATGGAATGATGAATGGATGAAAGGACGGATGGCTGGACAGATGGATGAACAGCAGTATTTGATCTTTGTCTCTGTCTCTCAGGTAGTTTTTGTCAGCATATGTAAGAACTTCTGGGAATGTGGCCTGGTAGCCATTGATGACATTACAGTCAGCCTGGGGGACTGTCAAATCACAGCAGGTAGGAAGTTTAACTGAGTTGTCTTTATGCCCAACATAAGCCAAGGGCTTCCTTAAAATCAGTGTTCATAATCAGTGTTCCTACCAAGTCACTGGTGTCCAGGATCTGACTGACAGAAGGAACTGTAGAGAATGTTAGCTATTCACTGAAAGAATTCTTTCAAGCCTACACCATGTAGGCTTGAAAAAGTGTATATGTGCAAAGGTTTTTGATTGATATAGACTCCCTACTGAAAATATGACAACATCCAGGGTGCACTGAGCACGTCCTCACTTACCCCCGACTCTACTTGAATGACTGACAATAATACAAACACACTTGCAATAATACAGTCACTGCCTGCGTGAGGATTCAGCGGTTGGCAAGGCTTCTCCCTCAGCTGGAGCTGCTGCTGGAGCCTCCTCCTCCTCCTCCTCCTCCTCCTCCTCCTCCTTCAGTTCCATACACTCCATAGAGTTCCTCCACACTGTATTCGGACACAAGCAAATCGCCAAAAACACATAATAAAAGTGATTTTCATGCACATGCTCCGGGGCGTCAGTATATTCCGTTGTCTGTCAAACTCACTTCCTTCTACCACTCATGAGCAAAATAAATATGCAGATGCTTCAGCCCAATGCATTGTGGGATAACATTTTTCACAGCTGCAGGTGAAACGTCTTCAGACACAGGTTTGGTCTTAGCCTATGACCTTTGACCGATTCCACTCAAAATCGAATCAGTTGTTCCTTTCTTGACCTTTGAGTCTTAAACCTCTTCATCAGTTTCAGTGGTGTATATCATGAATGGCTTCATGAGCTTGAGTTCAACCTTTTGAGGTTACTGAAGATCAAAAACCATGTGATGAATATAAAGGTCATATATGACTTTATTGTGTTTAATAAGTAAGCAAATGTCTTACCAATTCACTGATAATTCTAAATATTCCCTGTGTACTGCACAAACCTTGACCTTTGACTGATTCTTCTCAAAATCAAATCTGGTCTTCCTTTTTTGACCATTAACACTTCAACCAAGTTTGGTACAGATCAGATCAAAACTGTTTGAGTTATGCTACACACACACACACACACACACACACACACACACACACACACACACACACGATAGGACTGAAAACAGTACCCTTGCTTGCACTACTGCGTGCAGCAGTTAAAAGCTAAAGGACAAAAGGCACCACATAAAAACAGGTCTATAAAGACAATTTTCCTTTTTTGTAAGCCATGGCAGTACTTTTGTGTTTATGTTCTTAACCATATAAGGAATAATAGAGTCACCAGTACTACAATTGCAGCAGTTAATGTTAAGACAGCTGCCCCTAAAAGCCTCTGAAAACTCACTGTGAGAAGTAAAGTTTAAAACACAGCAGCATGCATGTCAGTTAAGGTAAAAGTGGATTGAATACAAATGTGTTTGTTTCATTGAGTGCAGCCTCCCTCCCGGGCCAGTGTAACTTTGAAAGTGGAGACTGTGGCTACGTCCAGGATAAGGAGGAGGACAAGGCGGACTGGCTGCGAGTCCGGGGGCACACTCCCACCTCCTACACGGGCCCAAGAGGAGACCACACCACTGGGGTGGGTGAGTCAAGAACTCATTCGCTGCTTCGTTTGTTCATTTCACACACTGTTCTTTTGGGGGGTGGTGATGAAACTTGGAGGCGGGATGCATCTTTTGGCCCGAGGCTGCCGACATCATGTGTGGGGGGACAGCATGTTTACTTATTCAACATGGGAACGACAACACACTCTCTTTCTCTCTCTCCTCCACATCCACACACTCTCACAAATCTTGATCTGACCATGTGGACTTACAACTCTCACCATGTCCGCACTACATACTATTCATGCTTATGTGAATAGAAGCATTTTTGCACTCTGTATGTACACTGCAATTACCCATATACTCTTATTCCTCCTCTTGTTATATAATGAATATGCATTGATATTTTAAAATATTTATAGTTAACCATTTTCAAATTCCACTGCAACTAATACTGCTGCTGTTTTCACATGCTGCTGCTGCATACATTCTGATAATGGCTACATCCAGACTTACATATTTTCACAATTTTGACAAATTACCATTAAACACAGGGAAAAAATCTGGTTTTCAGGGCTGCTCGTGGGCCTGTAATCTCATTTGTTCATATCTGTTTGGTGCTAATCAAACAACCAATCACTTCAAGGAGGCGTCGCTACCTCAGTACCAATCATATCTTGTGCACACACACTGTGCACTGTGCATGCTCGCTTCCCCTCCCCAACAAACAGTTTACCCTGGTGCAGCTACGGTAGTTTAGCTTAGCATATTGTAGTTATGATTTAGCTTTGCTTACTGTAGCTACAGAACAGCAGAGAATGGAGCTGGCTCACCAATTCTTATTCCTCCATTGCATCGGCCTCGGAGCCACACACACAAGCGTGCACTTGGATGGGAGGGACTCAGAGGAGGCACTGAATCTCAGGTGGAAGGGTTGGGAAATTTTAAGTTAAAATTTTCAATGAAATTCTGCCCATTCTACAACCTTTCCTACACAAGCTTTAAAGGAATACTCCAACGTTTTGGGCAAGATACCCTTGATCCGACTTTCTCAGTCTGAGACGAGATGTTTGATACCGTTTTCACCTCTGTTCGTCCTCTAGTTGGTTACAATTGGCAGCATTTTGTGTTAGCTTAGCAAAAAGACTTATTTAAACGAGAGATGTAGGTGAAGGTGCTATAACGAATGAACACATATGTTTAGCGTTAATAGTTCCTACCATCTATAGTTCCTAACATCCAACTTTACTCAAATCTTACAAGACATTTACTTAAAATACATGATATATTGTGTAAACAAGACAGCTTCAGAGTTTCTGTAAGGTTTATTTTTTCACTTTGACGGAGCTAGGCTAATGACTTCAAGTCTTTATGCTAAGCTAACACAAAATGCTAACCACTGAAAGACTCTGATGGTTTTTGTTGCTGCAACCCCAATCCAATTTATCCACAGGGATCTCAAAATGGTAGCCAGTATCAGGCCTCTCCCATTTTGTCCTCCCTACAGGTTACTTCATGTACATTGAAGCGTCGTTGATGCGGCCGGGCCACAAAGCCCGGTTGCTGACCTCTGACCTGCGGGGCTCATCCTCTCCTCAGTGTCTGGTCTTCTACTACCACATGTACGGATCTGGCACTGGCATACTGAGTGTGTACCTGCGCCAAGGCAACCAGGAGCGGGACACATTGCTATGGAGACGCCGTGGTGAACAGAGTGTCAGCTGGATGAGGGCAATGGTGGATTACCAATGTGACATCCGACATCAGGTATAGCAGTGTGTAGATAACATGCAGGAGAAGGAAAGTGGAAAGATGTAGACTAACTAATATACAATTTTGTAGCAGGTGAACAGCAGAATGGCATTAAGTGGTTATGAGCAACCAGTAGTTTCAATGAAGTAAATACAGTGGGCTAAATCATTCTGATTGCCTTGTCTATTTCAGACAGAGCTACCTCCAATCCAAACTTAAGCTACAGTATCAGTGGAAAACTGGACTCTGGCTAATACAGAGAAAGATGGACCAGGAAAGGCTGATTTTTCAGGTCATGCATATCTGGAACTTGATCAGATAGTTCATAAATAAATTTGATGTCAGTTGGTGATGTCAGTTTTGGAGGCTGATTATTTTTAATTATATAGCAAAACAGTACCACATCAAGTTATTATAGTTGATACAGCTATACCTGTTTCTACAGTTAATATGGAGAAACTAGAAAGAGCTTTAATTTACAACCAAATCTGTAGGACTATGCTGCTGTTTAGTCAGCATATTAGTGCTATCTGCCACCAAATAGCTGTAAATTAAGCTAGAATTAGTACTGTTGTCAAATCTGATTAAATATTCATTTATAGTGAATAAAGAGAATACTGACTAATTTTATTGACAAAAAGGAAGAAGACAGAAGAAAACAGTGCTTAAAGGAGGACTCCAACTCTAACCCTGGGCAAAATACCCCTTTTCCAACTTACCCAGAGTGAGACAACATGCTTGATACCATTTTTACACCTGTACGTCCACTGGTTCAGTTCCAATGTGTAGCATTTTGTGTTAGCTTAGCATTAAGACTTGAAGTGTACAGGAGTCATTAGCCTAGCTCTGTTAAAATGAAGAAAAAAAAACTCCCAGCAACTCTGAAGCTGTCTTATTTACACAATGTTTTGTGTATTACACGGTAATAAAATACACATTTTGGAGAAAAAAAATGGACCTATAGGACGTATAGCTGATGAACACATGTTCAGCTCCTACCATCTAACTTTTCCTGAAACAACTTTTTTTCCAAGATGTGTATTTCACATACATGACACATTGTGTTAAATAAGACAGCTTCAGAGTTGCTGTAAGGTTTATTTTTCACTTTCACAGAGCTAGGCTAATGACCCCTGTAGACTTCAAGTCTTTATGCTAAGCTAACACAAACTGCTACCCACAGGAGCCAAACCAGTGGACATACAAGGTGAAAATGGGATCGAACATCTTCTGTCTGGGTCAGTCGGAAAAAGGGTATTTTGCCCAAAAACGTAAAACGTAAAAATGTATTATTATTATTATTATTATTATTATTATTATTATTAAAAATTGTTTGGTTCCCAACCTGTTCGGACCACACCAAGATGTATTTCAAAGTGACTGTTAGGCATTTGCTCACTCTGACCAGTGATGCATACCTATTCAAAAATTTACAGCCAATGTGCATAGCCAGGTTTGACATAGTTTATGGATTGTCTCTTTCTTGCAGATTATATTTGAAGCCATCCGAGGACCATCATTAAGAAGTGATATGGCCATTGATGACATTGGTTTTACAAGAGGACCATGTAAAGGTCAGTGTTAGGAACCTTGCTTGTCCTAGAATTTCCATCTTTGATCAACAACTAGCTAGGCTTTGACAAATTTGGTTTCCAGTGCGGAAGTAAGGAAATGAATGAAAACGCTTTTATGAATGTAACATTATAATCACTCTCCTCATGGCCAGACATGACCATTTAAAATAATGTTAACCAACTGTGAAAACCGCTGTGTGGTAGGTAAAGTTGCTGCGTAGTAATACAGAAACAAATTAGTTCCACCAGTAAGCAAGCAACTTTCAATAATGAATCCTTTAGAAATGTGTTGTTATGCATCCTTAAAAACCTTTTTTTTAGTTTTGGGTTTGCTGGTGTCAGTCCACTCACTCATTTTGGAGTAGCACACTTCTGGCTACACGTGCCTTTTCATAATAGGAAGGAGTTAACAAGTCAAAACTGGATGACTGATAACACTTGTATGATGTAGCAATAATAAACCTGATCTGTCACTATCTATCACTTTAACCTTCCATCTATTAATGTAGGTAGAGACTGACATGCAACAATCTTTTTGATAATATTGGAATTTGTGATGGCTTGTACAACTGAACAATGTGTTTTAGAGGCAGTGATCAGGGTTTTGTAAAATATAACAAACTGCTTCACAAACAGCACAACTGTTGCTCCTTGAACTAACACAGAGTAGTTTTTTAAAATTTCGAAGTTTTGGGAAAAATATGTTTTTTCCGAGTTACCCAGACTGAGACAAGATGTTCAATACCATTTTCACCTCTGTACATTCACTGGTTCGGTTCGCAGTTCATGTTAGCTTAGCATAAAAGCTTGAAGTCTACAGGAGTCATTAGCCTAGCTCCATCAAAGTGAAAAAATTAACCTTACAGCAACTCTGAAGCTGTCTTATTTACACAGTGTATCATGTGTGTGTGTGAGTTGTTTTAGGAAAAGTTAGATGATAGGAGCTATAGATAACTGCTGAACAACATATGTTCAGGTGTTATAGTTCCTACCATCTAACGTCTCCAAAAATGACTGTCATTTTTTTTTTAAATTACAAGACGTGTATTTCATTACCGTGCAATACATGATACATTGTGCAAATAAGACAGCTTTGGAGTTGCTGTAAGGTTTTTTTTTCACTTTGACGAAGCTAGGCTAGTGACTTCTGTAGACTTCAAGTCTTTATGCTAAACTAACACAAAATGCTTCTCATTGGAACCAAAGCAGTGGACGTACAGAGGTGAAAATGGTATCGAACATGTCGTCTCAGTCTGAGTACGTTGGAAAAAGGGAATTTTGACCAAAATGTTGGAGTATTCCTTTAAGAATGATTTCATGTATGCATTTTGTGTTTGTGCTTTGTGCTAATATTACATTATTCTCCTCTTCCTCTTCAGATCCTGGTGACACAATTCCATACTCAGGATTCTCTGAGTATTTCAATGAGATTGAGTAGGACTGGCTGGATGTATCTCTGTATGATCACAAGTTGGTGTCTCAAAGCTGGTCTGGGTTTGAAGTGAAGTGTGTGAATGTGAGCAGTCCGCCAAGACAATTTACTAAGTCGTAGAGTAATGCTTATGTTTCAAACAGGGTCTACACAACGCTGCACTACTGACCCTTTTGTGTCTCCAGTCCAACTGTGTTGCACTCAATAATAACCATATATGTTTTGATACTCACTGTCTCTCTGACAACAGTGCAGAATAATGACATTGTACATTGTAAAACAGTTGTGATCCCCCCTGATGTTTGAAAGTGAATGTAATCAGCACTGTTTTGGATTGTGTTTTCTGTGCACAGCCCAAGTTGGACACCTTGTGGCAACAGCATGGCACTGCAGAAATGGCTGAACAATACTAAGAATTGTAAAACATGAAGGTTCAGATTGTGGCACATTGCAAGTCACATGCCTAAATCCTTCAGCCAAGACCTGAAACACCATTCTTGTCTTCTAATGTATGCCACACGGGGGTGTACCTCTGAGTTGGTGAGAATTATACAGTGTCCAGTGGATTGCCAGATTTCTGACATTAAGTAAGTTTTTTCAGATTGGCACGCTCAGTCGCATTGCCTTTTAGAGAGGCACATGCCTTTGATTTTGAGAAAGTGAAAACTCCATTGGCCTAGGCAGAAACATACATCAAATGTGCCTGACAGCTGTGCAAATTATATGATAGCATTTTATTAATAAATATAAAATCGGCTTTCCTCACCTCACCTCATGTATAAACAATGTTTATACATTAGGACCACCATAGACGTTTTACACGGGTGTTACGAATGACATTAATTATGGTTCCATACCTGCTCTGTAGTCCTAAATGGAACAGAACCCTCATTAGTGTCATTAGTTACACCTGTGTTTACCTGCTATTTACTGTCAAAATGGCTGCTGTGAAAAAGAACTACAGGCCACTCACTTGGAGTATATTGTTATCAGAAAAAGGCTCGAAGCCTTAAAGGCTGCCTATATTGAATGCCAGCTGTTGCCTCTGTAGGGGGCACTGAGTGTAGTCAGAAATGCACAGAGGGCATGAGCACAGAGCACCTTTTCTCCAGACCAGATGTTGTTCTAGAAAAGAACTTTTCTACTACTTTTCTACTAAAAATAAATCTCCAATACATGTGTGTGTAAACTCCAATTCAGAGCCCAAGTCTGCAATGTATGCCATCTGTTGATCAGAACTCACACCAATTCACTGTGACAAAGGACTGCTATCCAGCTTAGGTGTAAAATCACACAACAGGCATATATACCAAATGTACAAAATATTGGGGACGCTTTACTCCTCTGATGAACACTGATGAGTTGAATGCAGGTAAAAAACCTTGTGTCCTCTGGATTTCATTTATTAAACCTAACCTGTGCTAAGTACAAAGAGCAGATGTAGATAAAGAGAAACAGATAAGTGAGATAAGTTAGAGAGGGATTTGGAAGTGTTGAAACAAGTCCGATGTGAGCTGTGCAAAAGGGACTGCAGCTCAGAATCAGGAAAATGCCCCTCATACTTTGTACATTTGTTTTATAAGCCCTAAGATTGATCACTAGGACTGCTCAGTATCTCCCTCTTCACATCTCTCTTGGCTTTTCCTCAACAGCACCGTGGTTTTTGTTTTTGTATTTTAAGTACTCTGCTGATATTTTTTGACCGAAATACATATTCACTGTGTATTAAAGCACTTACGGAGCACAATGTCCGAGGAACACAGTTTCAACAGTCATCTGCCTTCCTTGTGATTCTTCTGTGTCAGGTCTCAATAGCTTACATTGCAACATTTGGATGGGAAAAGAAAGGGAAGCTAACTTAACTGTTTTTCTACTGATTAATGCTAGAGTACTATACAGTTTCATTTTCAATAAAGCTGTGGGAATACATGTGTTGTCAATTTGTGTGTGATTTACAATTCAGCCCAGAAAAATCATTAAGTACTCACAAACAATTCTTGAATATTTTTCAGAGAAACTGCGAATGTGCTTTATTTAAATCCAGAACCGATGCATTTTAAATGAGGATTGTAGAAAATGTCACAGGGGTGACTTGTTGCCTTGTTTTTTTCACAGCAGCCAGTCATTTTCACAGTAAATAGCAGGTAAACACAGGTATTACTAATGACATTAATGAAGGTGGTGTTGCATTCAGGTCAGAGCCAGGGTTCTTCTATTGTTCATGCCTTCATTAATGTCATTAGTAACACCTGTGTTTACCTGCTATTTCATGCCAAAAGGGCTGCTGTGAAAAAAACTACGCCTGTGTAGTTTTTAACTACCCCTTGTGCTGTTTCATTTGGGAGTGTGGGGAAATGAGCCATTGGCGTTTTCAGGTGGACTCCTGCCTCTAACATGCATCACACATTTTTACTGAATTGTAGCCATGATACCACAAGGCTTAGTGGCACATTGCTCTGCCAACACTTGAAATTTGTTACAAATACTGTTTTATTTGCACTGTTATTTCCATCCATTTTTGAATGTATTTCATTGAAATGGCCTGCTCAACAGTTCAACAGTCCAAACAATGTGTGACAGCTGTGTAGCTTGCTGAACATCAGGAATCATGGTGGAGAACCACTTTGTCTCCATTACCTTTTCCACTAAACAAAACTACAGTTCATTTCTTTCATACTTGCATTATAGCTGTATTTTTTTGATGTAGAAAATGCCCTTAAAAAAAAAAGAAAGAAAGAAATAACCATATTGTACTGAATCCAAATTTGACTTAACTATTGGTGCTTTCCTAAGATATTCGCAAGATATTTTTGATAAACAGTTATTAGTAATGTGGATATGATAACCAAGCAGGTAGAACAGCTCCAACTGTCACAGTTAAGCAAAGCTATTTCATACAAAAATAAAGTAAAAAGCGAAAATACAAGAACAGGCACGAGGAACACTAGAAAACACTGACGTGACACTGGGAAGCTAAGACAAACAAAACGACAGGGAACAAACGAAACTGACAGGTATTTATACACAATGAACTAATTACAGAATAAGACACAGGGTGTGGCCAGGCAACAACACAAGGCAGGGCTGACGAGACGAACACAGGGCAGGTGTGCAGGGGAACACAGGCTGGGAAGGGAACCAGGAGGGCCACACAGAACAGGAAACCAAAACAAGAAACACAAGAGTCCATGAAATAAAGAATCCACAAAGAAAACAAGAGTCCAAAAACACAGAACCATGACAACAACAGTCTAATAAGTTCAAAAAGTTGCATACATGTACTGTAATGCAGCCTTTAAAACCAGGAAAAGACAGCACTTATGCCATATCACTACATCCAAAATTCCAGACGACATGTAATCTCATATCACAATATTGATGATAGAGTGTCAAGCCATAGTATAGATTTAATGAGCTTCTATATAGTGCTTGACCTGACCAAACCTGTGCAGTAGAAACCAAAGCCCCCTGTATGTCACTGCACTCGACTCAGCTTGCGTTCAAGGCCAGCCAAGTATGTCGGCAAAATGAGGCACCATGTCGGTAAATGAAAACTTTTTCCTGCCGTCTCTCCCTTTTCTCTGGCGCCCTCTCCTGCAGGTGACGCCCAAACATCCCAGCATAAATCATCACGACCCCTCCTGCACAGTCTGAAACCAAATCACTGAACTTCCTCTTGTTAGTAATGATAAGGTGACCCAAATATGTTCTGCCACCTCCTCCTCCAACATCCTGGACTGAACCTTGTGCAGCCTGGATGAAACCACAAGACTTCACAGCTACAAAGTCATTCAAGACACTGGCAGTCAGCTCCTCCCTCTAGTCTCTATCACTCTACGCCGTTGAATCAAAATCAGTCATTTCTTTTAAAATTGGGAAATTCACCTGGGGCCCTCAAAAGGAGGGTCGGTGGGCAGCATGAGGGCCGCTGGCTGCCAGTTGCCCGTGTGCTCTATGCGGCTTCAACAACTACCTGGAAAACCAGGACACAACGGTAAGAAAAGCACTATAGACAGTTAACCAAGTTTCAAATGCACCACAATTTAAATCAAATGGCAAGCAAGATGGCAAAAACGTACACAGAGGCACAGGACACAGCACATCCCTCATCAGCACCAAACCACCACTGTAACCGCTTCCACTCGTCACATTCTGCAGCTGATCAGAAAACAAAGTCAGACAGAAATTCATCAAACACACACAGTCAAGTCAACAGAGCACATTGGCCTCCATCCTAAACCTCCTCACTAGCTCATATCCATCTCTCATACACACACATTCTTTACTTTTCATCTAGACCAACAAGACACTCCAATGTAAAATACAAAATGCAAGAAATATTAGAAACACAGTGAACTGAAATCCTTAGCTTGTCAGTGTACACTTCATATAAACAGAACCTTCTATTTAGAACATTTAGTGTGTAGTCACCTGCAATAATGATAGATAGAAGGCTCGTGTTCCGTCTCCATGGTGATATGTTTAAAAGCAAAGCGCAAGATTCAAACTTCTCATTCTGCATTTGAGCTTTTCACAGAGAGTTTGACTCCTGAAAGATGGCTACTCGACCCAGACGAGAGCGATTCCTGCTGACCTTCGGCATTACCGCCCAGTATGACCCAGTCTCTAAAGGTAATGTGGATACCTGCTCAGTAAATGTTTCCCTGCAGCTCCCGGAGCAGCCGGGAACAGCTGACTACAGCAACTTGTAAAGAGCTGCAGGGGCAGTGATGCCATTTTAGTAATTTTGTTGTTAGATTTAGCAACTTTTCAGACTATCCTAGCAGCTCTCTTTTCTACTACTTGCAACAAATGTAGTTACTTTTAGAATTTATTTGAAACTTTTATCAACTTTCTGAAAAGTGACTGATTTTCCCTCTAAATGACACAAAAACATCACTGGATCACTAATGAAATTGACTATTTTCACATTTTCATTCTTTAAGTAGCAGTGTAGTCCTTCACAACTCATTGTGTTTTCCATTTAGATTGGCTGTACAGACACCAAACCATCCAGATGTTCATTTCCAATTTGAGGAACCGTCCTCTCACCAAGGACGACATCGATGCTCTTGGTCAGTCCATCCCTTTTCTGTACGGCCGCATGACAGGAGATTTTTTCTTCCACCTTATGGGTCACCAGGGATTCCTCAGTGTCCTGAAGCTGGAGTCACCCTTTGTCTGCCCCATTGACAACTGGGAAAACGCAGCACCGAGTCCTCTGACGGAGGCACCGGCTACTGTGATGGTGCAGACGACAGACACTAGG
>OMLF01012817.1:24275-41701 GCA_900302615.1 Holocentrus rufus | reverse complement strand
AATCCGACGAGGAACCAGGCCCTCGCTGAGAGCCGGCCACCTTTTATCAACAAGCGCTAGTTTGCCCCACTTTTCCCACAATAAAGATTAAAATATCTGCTGGGGTAAGGAGATTCGCGAGCATTGTGGCTCATCTGTGAAAAGAGTCTTTTCTCCATTGTTTAGCCAGCACAGAGGCAGCATGTGAATCCTCCTTATTAAATAGACTGAGTAGAGCCAAGCTGTTAAAGCCCTTATCAGCCGCCTACTCTGATGGCTTGTGTGTGTGTGTGTGTACGCATCAGACATAGACACTACGACGGGAGGTGTTTATATGTTTGCCCATAGGAGCTTCTGTCTGTGTTTGCAGTGCAGATTTACAATTGTGTAGATTTGATTGAGTCTGCCAGTGCCACCGGCAGGTATCGCTTAATGATACTGTGCAAACTCTGCACTGACACTGTGCTGATTGGTAATGTATACTGTGTGTGTGCGTGCGTGCACGTGTGTGTCTGGGTCATATTTCCCTGTCCTCGTCCACAGTTGAGCTGCTCTTTGATGAGAGGGTAATTCCAGCTTTAATTGAGTCTCGGTGCTCATTAAGCCTCTTTAATGGGCTGCCGGTAATAATCCGCTCATTCTTTTGGGCCTCAAAAAACTCTGAATTATAAAGCTTCTCGTGCTTAGGAGCCTGCCGTAAAGCTTATTGTCATTTCAAGTCATACATCTTGTGGGTTTGATATTAAGATAAAGAATGTGCTTTTCAAGGGCTCTCTTTTATTTCACTTCCCCTTATCGCTTTTCCTCTCAGTCACATTTCAGCAGCCCCTTTGCTATGTGAGGTGTAGGCCATTAGGAGTAGGAGCGCGGCAATATTCCCACAATTACCCGTAATTAAGAGAATTGAGTTATTCTATTAAAGGAGAAAATTGTTAGAGACTAATGCCGCAGTGACATTTAACTAAAAACCAAAAATAGGTATGAGAAAAATGTCCCCCGTGTTAGAAGATATTATCTGGGCTTCCTTGTGTGCTGTCTCTTTGTTTGGTGTTATTGTGATTGCCCTGTTTTTAACACCGAGATCTAATCTAGATCAGGGAGCGGCAAAAGGATTACTACTGGAAGGTAGTCATAACGACACCCTCAAAGGCACCTCAGGTCTAATCCTTTTAGTTTCTAATTGAATACTTCTGTAAGCACCATGACAGCATAATCAGATTGTTTGAGGACCTCAATGAAGATGTCAGTAAACATGCAGTAAACTCTGACAGTATGATATTTATTTATCTTAAGAGATCTTAGAGTCCACCGGCTTGTGAAGTAGCAATACAGCTGAAGAAATCAGGTCACTATGGAAAGTTGGAGCTCAGCAGTGGACCAGAGGCTAACTTGTCTCCCTTTGTCTCAGCTCTCTATTCCCACTTCTTTAACTTACAAGCAAGTCAGTCAACTTCAGCCCAAAGTAGCCAACGAGTGAACATACCCTTCACCTTCAACCTCGCCGCTCTTTGTCTTTTCTTTTCACCATTTCCCTCCACACTTGACACTCACCTTTTTTTTTCACTTATCCCTTGGCTCCTCTCTCATTCCTCCTGTCAGGCTAACAAACGATTGTTTGCTTTCCCATGGCGGCCCATGCCAAGGCCTGAGAGACAGACAGAGAGTGTTGGGAGGCTGGAGGGAAGCCAGTGGCCTGGGGCTACCGGGAGGGCGGGATAGATGTCTGTTGGCTGAGGCCCGGAAGAAACTCTGGCTGGTGGAGCAGATGGAGAGCAGTGACAAGTGTGCCCATAAAGCTCGGGCCTGTGTGCCTGCAGCAGCGAAGGCTTCAAACCCCGCGGCCACCATTAGCACAGTTCTCAGTATGTTGTGTGTCTCTGCCTGTGCAGGGAGCTGTCACTCCTGTCACACAGCCTCGAATACACTCATACAGAGCACCAGAACATTGTCTTATCCCTGTTCGGATCAGAAAAACAAAGCTCTGCAAAACACAGTCATTTGAAGACTATCCCAATTTCTGTTTCTTTCCTTTAATTTTTCCTTTTCAACTGAGAGATGCTCTGATTTTGCCCATGTCAGGACAGTAGCTGGTGATCCTGTCACATTGATAGCGTTCTGTGCCACACCGAGGTCTAGTTTATCACAGTGCAATGTTGCCATCTAGTGGAGTTTTATATTTTCACCTCATGTTTTTTTCCACCACAGCGGTAGTGCCCCTTTGTGATTCCTCCACCAAATTATACAGAGAACATGTTTAAAGAGAGATGATTGCAGCTCATTACAATGGAGATCAATTATGGCCTGTCTTTGTCAGCGTCTGCCTCTTACTCTGTGAGCGTTACCGGAAAAGGAAAGATGAGCCTTTACGATGGAGCGTGTTGAATCACTCCCCCTCTGCTGCAGTGTGGCACCGCTACCACACAGCCCACAGGAACTACTGTGGCTGAGTCTGCATCTTGCCAGGAGCAATAATCTGATGTAACACTATGCAGCAAGTTAAATATGGCCCTAGTCAGCCACATAACCAACACTCCTGCAAAGTCCATTACAAGCAGCATGACGGTACACAAGATACATGTTCACATGTATCACAGCGATGAGAAGAAATACATTAAAATGCAAAGACATTGTTGTTGCTAAATTAGATCTGATGAGATAAATTGAACATCCGCATCTGGGCCTTTTGTTTTGCATCATAGCAGAAGTGTTAACAAAGATGTTTCTGGTTTTTAGCGCATGATGTCTTAGAAATAAGTCCATTGAGGTCAGCACAGACAGAATATTAAGTAACAGAATATTTTTTTTGCTTAAAAAAAGTTTTGCAGAATGAAACCCTTGAAATGAAATCCACACAATGAGGAAATTCCATCCCCGAGGACCAAATGTGTTGCTGTACCTTTTTGAAGTTGCCCACAGAGCTTTGATTCCAATTATGACTCTGAGGTAGTCCGCCACAGTTTCTGTCACTTCCCCGCTAATGACCATGAGGGTGTCGGGTGAAATTTTATTGAAGTCGATGATGAATTCACAGGTTTAGGCTTTTTTTTTTTTCTCCACTGAAGATGAGAAAGCTTGCTCCAGTGGATCAGCTCAGTGAAAACAGGCTGTAATCCATTTTCTCTCCCTACCATATCAATGTCATGTAATTTTATATAGTTAAATATATGATATCTTGAATGCAATCTTTCCTTGAATGCAAATCTTTCCTTGTGGATCTGAAAGGTAGAGGCCGTGTAAATACTTTTGGACCTCAATATGTGTGTGATAAACTTCCTTAAGCTCTATGCTTCTCAACAAACAAACAAATGTCAGCTCTGCAGCAGAAAAGATTGATGTGCTGTGAATTTAAGTGTTGTTTTTGTGTTGTGCATGTGCAGGAGTTGCCAGAGCATGACCAGCCTGTTCAGTAACACCATGTCCCCCGCCAAAGATGGAAGCTCTTCCCTGCCTCGTCGTTCCAGCAACCTCAGCAAGCCTCCACTCCGGGCACTTTATGATTTGCTCATCGCGCCTATGGAGGGGGTGAGTCCTACCTCTAGGGGTCAGCGCCTGCTTGTGTATACATGTGGGAGAGATAAAGAGCAAAGAAGAATATGTGACTGAGAAATGGAAAGCACCGCTTATGTTGAATATTCTTGTGTATTTGTGTATCTTCATGCTAAGCCTTTTGTTTGCTCAGGGGCTGATGCACTCCAGTGGGCCCGTGGGCAGACACAGGCAGCTGGTGATGGTGCTAGAGGGAGAACTGTACCTCATCCCCTTCGCCTTGCTAAAGGGCAGCTCCTCTAATGAATACCTGTATGAGCGTTTCAGCCTCATCGCCGTGCCCTCCATCCATGGCCTTGGATCCATTGCTAAGGTTGAGCTTCTTATTCACATGACTGAAAAATATGTATGCCATATTTTTGTTGGAGTAGTGTGTTTACTGAACTGTTTCTGCTGCACCCTCAGACTCATTCTCGGCGAGCCGGGCCAGCTCCATGCGGCGGCGTCTCCATGGCCGCGGTGGTGGGGAACCCTCGGCTGCCGTCTCCCGTGATGGACCGCTGGCTGTGGGGGCCCATGCCCTCTGCAGAGGAGGAGGCCCTGATGGTGGCTGAACTGCTGGGCTGCCAACCTCTGGCCGGCTCCTCTGCCACCAAAGAGAGGGTGATGAGCGCCCTCACCCAGGCCGAGTGCGCCCACTTTGCCACCCACATTTCGTGGAAACTGGCGGCTCTGGTGCTCACACCCAACCCGGAGGGCGTGCCCGGCGGTGCAGGTGCCAGCGTGGGAGTGGGAACAGTGGGGAGAGGCGCGGGCGGCGGGAGGAGAGGCAGCAGCGGGCGGGGCAGGAAGGGCTCGTTCGGAAGCAGCTACACGATCCCAGAGTCCCTCCACATGCAGGATGACAGCAGTGATGTGGAGAGTATCTGTGACAGTCCGCCCCTACAAGAGTTCCTGCTCACGGCTGCAGATATATTGGACCTGAGGCTGCCCGTCAAACTGGTGGTGCTGGGGTAAGTGGGCAGGGCCAGGGGAGTAAATTTAAGTCAGTCTCTGGCAAAATGAAGTCATAATCTTTTTCAGTATAAATGCTCCAAAGAGAACTCAGCAAGAGGGCCCAGTTTTTCCAAACTTGTCTGTTCTTATTGAGACTGGGATCTTGAGTGAAACAAGGGAGGATGTGGATAAAGGGGTTGACACAATAGTCAGTATGTTTAGATATAGGCTCTGAAAGAGATTAATTTATAGATATAGGCTAATTGGATGACCTGGAGGATTGGTGAGATCTGTATGCACATATAAAAAGTAGGGTTCCTTGGACTTTTACAGTAAAGAAAACTCTATTCTATCTCACCTGTCCAATCATAATTTCTAGCTTCTATAAGAGTGTCTTTTAGTTCATTTTGCATTGAATCAGTTGGATTCACCTTGAGCCGCTGATAGTATTTATGGTTGTGTAACTGACAGTGTGCCTTTGAGATGTAGTTCTGTTTATCCCAGATGACGATTGCACCTCCCTTATCAGCTCTTGCTGTCACTGTATTTTCATTTTTTCATCAAAGGAACTAAAGCTTCAGTTTCATTGTCACCCAAATTATGTTTCACATTGTGTCTTTGCTGGTTTTGGTATAGCATCTTTTGCAGTGTAGTCAGCATAGGGTTTATATTGTGGAGAGCAGAAATAAGAACATCTGACCAGGGTCAGATGTGGCTACAAAGTTTTATTTATTTGTTTATTTTTGATAGTTATATGAGGTTCTTCTAGATCAGCTCTCCTTTTGTTTCAACATCTTGCTGATTGAACTCATACTAGAGATCTGTGCCTTGATTCTGTCAACCTGTTGTTTTAATCTGATAGGATTTCAGTAATTGGATTGGATTAAATCTGAAAATTGGGTTTTTTAAAGTAGATAAATGAGATTCCGATTATTCGTTTTGGGTTTTGGATTGGGTAATAATACAATCATACCTTTAATCAAGCCTAAATGCTCTTCGTTTTTCATCATTTAGAAACAGAGATTAAAAATAGCTTTGATGTCAAAAATCAGGACAGCCTTCATCCCGCTGTGAATTCAGGGTGGGTTTCTGAGAAATGAAGGGCATTACATATAACCAAGAAATTGCAGTGCAGCTAATGTAGATGGGATAATACAGCCTATAATAGTTTAAGATGTTTAAAACAAAGTCTCCTACCAAAAGCTGGACCACCTGGAGGTACTCATGTGAGCCTTTATCTTTAAATAGACACTTAAATTAATAAATGACAACACTTTGCAGACAAAAGACATTTGTTTATGCCATCCAATGAGACTTTGTCTTTAAATTCTTATGCATTGTATACTTGTGGAGATAAAATAAATAAAAGCTATAAACAAACTTTCTTTTACAATTTCTTATGTACACTGATGTTTTTCTGGCCTGGCACCATGTTTTGAAATTAGAATTGAAGAATTAAAATGATTTATCCAACACATGGTTAGATACAAATCTATTAAACAGCTCCATCTGACCTCAAAACCAGTAAGATCCTGGATTGCAATCAAGAATCAAGGAGTTTGGAAAATCAGTATAACTCTGATCAAGATAAAGCTTTGAAAAACTGAGTTCAGCTCTTTCAATTATTGTGCAGTGAGTTCCATAAACAGGGAGTAGAGCAGAAAGCATGAAGGTACTTTTGCCCAATTCACTTCTGACCTTAAAGAGAGATGCCTAAAGCACATCCTGTGTGACAAAAATAAATCATCATGCTTATGTAAAACAGGATGTTTTGTCATGAAGCCTGCTAACCCAGTGATGTACTTCTTTGTGGGTGCAGGTCGTACCAGGAGTCCAGCAGCAAGGTGACGGCTGACGGTGTCGTGGGGTTAACCAGGGCCTTCTTGGCTGCTGGAGCGCAGTGTGTTCTGGTGTCCTTGTGGCCTGTTCCTGTCGCAGCGTCCAAGGTTTTTGTTCATGCCTTCTACACCGCCCTGCTCAATGGGACCAAGGCCAGTGCTGCACTGGCAGATGCCATGAAGACTGTCCAGAGCAGCAAGCAGTACTCACACCCCTCCAACTGGGCAGGTGAGAGACGCTGTCTTTTGCTCACATATTAACCCTAGAACAAACATGTCGCTAATCAAAATCTAAGTATGCCTTCATAAAACCTCCAACTCAGTGGTAAGACAGATGGTTTTATGGGTTTAAATATTGATTGAGCTTATTTTGTTTTGCCATTTTGTCTTTCCAGGGTACATGCTGATTGGCAATGATGTGAAGCTCAACAGTCCCTCATCCCTGATCGGCCAGGCTTTGGCTGAGATACTGCAGTATCCAGATCGAGCACGCGATGCTCTCAGAGTTTTACTCCACTTGGTGAGACATACATATACGCACAAGCACTTGCATCACCTCACACATAAAGACACACAGATATGTTGACTCTTTGCTGTTCCTCGCAGGTAGAGAAGTCTCTTCAGAGGATCCAGAACGGGCAGCGTAACTCCATGTACACATCCCAGCAAAGTGTGGAGAACAAAGTGGGGGGTGTGCCTGGCTGGCAGGCGCTGCTGACGGCTGTTGGCTTCCGTCTTGACTCTGCAGGCACTGGTATCCCTGCTGCTGTCTTCTTTCCCACAGCTGACCCAGGAGACAGGCTCCAGCAGTGCAGCACCACCCTGCAGTCACTACTGGGTATGCACCAGAGACCAGCCCTTCATCACAGATAGATCAGATGCAAAATCCAATGCTTTGATTGATTGATTTAATGTTCTACATTATGAAAGATGTTGGTTTATTCAAATATCAATATTATTTCTCACATTGCAGGCAGCACTGTCCCTTTACATTTATAATCAAATTTCATATCACTCTGTATGAAACCACCTGTTTAGGTTTGGTGCTACTTAGTTTGGGGTATAATGAACATGCCTTGTGTATGAATAATGAGGTGCTCCCTTTGATCCCATCCCTCAGGTCTGCCGCCCCCAGCTCTCCAGGCTTTGTGCAAACTCATCACAGCTTCAGAGGCAGGAGAGCAGCTCATCAACCGGGTAGGCCCCTGTAGCCCTGAACACATACTGCTTTTCCTCAAAAGTCAAGGAACATTAGTATTTAGAGTTTAAAATTATACCCAATTATACCCTACCCACTTTGTTTGACAACTCTTTGCACCATGAGGTTCAAGCTAGAAGAGAGCTGCAGCATTAAATCATAACATAACCTTGTTACCTCAGCACTGATTATGCACCATAATGCACTAGCAGCTAAAGCTGCTGCTTAATCTGCATTGAAATGCTGCATTATAGCCCAACCAGCAATCCTTAAAAGTACAAAGTCTTGGTCACAGTCTGAGTCCTGTTCTGCTCCCTAACTCGTGACACCAGAGAATTAATGTTATTCTACTGAAGTTCATCCATGTTCACGTGTAACATGTGGTTATCACATGCTAAGATTGAAAGAACATCCAATTAGTAGGCGATTAGGGCTTTTTGTTGCATCATGCTGTAAATAGTGGTCTCAATAGTGATCTCAGCCACCATTATTCTGAGCTCCTTTGACCCCATTTCCTTGATAGATCTGCATAAAATGGTGGTATGCATTAAATCCTCTTCTTCTCCTTCAGATGTTGCGCTGGCCAGACTCTTGAAAGATGTTTTACCATTTTATCCTTTGTTATTTTAGTTACTGGCAACAGATCTGTAAGCACAGGGACTGCTTACTCTTCTCATTTTAAACAGGCTGTTGTTCAGCTGCTTCTTAAAAAGCCTAATTTGGACCCAGATGTCATAAGCAACTATAGATCAATTTCTAAACTCCTATTTCTGTCTAAGGTTTTAGAGAACAAAGTTTACTCTCAGACTTTATTCTGACTGCTTTCTTAAGTAACCATGCCAACTACAAAGAAAATTCAGTCTGGTTTGCAGCCCATCATAGCAGCTGCTGAAGGCACAAAACTGTTCTGCTTAAAGTGTCCAAACACAATTGCCTGAATTCTGATAATGGGGATTGCACTATTTTAGTTTTGTTAGATCTGGTGTTGCTTTTTATACAGTGGACCACTCTATGGTCTTATCTTATCATTAGGGACTTTGTTGTTTCTACTGATGACTGTCCCATGCCCATTATATTCGGAGTCCCACTGGGTTCTATTTTGGGCCCTGTCCTGTTCTCTTTATAATTGCTGCATCAGAAATAGATCTTTAACAGTCACAGTGCATCCTTTCACGATTATGCAGATGACTCATAGGCCGACCTGGCTGTTAATCCAATATCAGTGAACTTAATAGTCGCCTGCCCAGCATTAATATCTGGATGTTGTATAATTTTCTGATGTAGATGATAATTTTCAATGATGATGAAAAGCAAGCAATTTTTTTGGCTCAAGAGTGAATAGAGAATGTATTATGGCAGCGTTGGTTTCTTTAGGACTGTACTGCAAACAGCAGGATAGAAAATTTGAGGTCATCTTTGATACTGAGCTCAGTTTTTATTACATTTTAACCTTTCAACCAAATCTGCCTTCTACCAGCTCAGAAATATTGCCAACGTCTGACCTTTTCTTGCCTTGTTAGACACTGAAAAACTCATACATGCCTCTGTCTCAAGTAGACTAGTTTACTGCAGTGCTCTTTTCTCTGGTCTCTCTAAGAAATCAGTCAGCTTATCATCAACTTCTTTAAAATGCTGCAGCTTGCATTTTTAATACAACCAAGAAAAGAGAACACTTCACTCCTGCACTAGAATTTCTGCATTGACTGAGCATCAGCAATAATTTTAAGATTTTGCTGATTATTTTTAAGATATATATATATATTGTTCTGGCTCCTCCTTACATCCCTGATCTTTTAACCCCTTATGAGCTATTGCACACCCTGAGATTCTCAGTCCAGGTCATCATTATTGCTGTAAAGTCTAGGCTGAAAACTCATTTTTGTAATCTTTTATTAAATTCAGTTTTTATTTATTAAGCCATTAATCTGCTTTGAGTTGTTTTGTCTTCTCTTGCTTGTCTTTATTCTTCTTATCTTTTATTCTCTTACTCTTTTATTCCTCTGTTGCTTAAATTCATTCCTTCCCTTTTATCTGTAATGCAGCTTTGTACACTGTTATTATTGTAAACTTTTATTATTACTATTATTATTATTATTATTATTATTATTATTATTATGTAAAGGACACTAAAAATGCTCAACCTGATACCTGAGATGCACATTCTTGACACATCACTACATAGAAAAATATACTGTAATTTAATGTGAGCCCATCAGACACTGTTGTCTAACTTTAGGGTAATGTATTATACACAGCTACCACCTGTTGCTGTTAACCCTTCAACCCTTTGTGAATGGCCTGTGTGCATGCAAGTAAAAACCTTTTCTCTCTCCCCTGCCCCTAACGTCCCGTCTGAAGGCTGTTAAAAATATGGTGGGAATGGTAAGTGTGCCTTGACCTACCTGCACATCTTCATCCCATTCTAACCTATCCCATCATACTCTATTTCTCTCCTGCTGAAATTTCTGCAACACCACGCTTTGTCATACTCAGAAATGGGAACTAAGTAAATGTTCATAATCTGCTTTGACGTTTCATGCTGTTCCAGCATCTTGCTTGCATGTACCTGTACAAATGCAGTAGTTACTTTTTAATTGTTTATAAACTTTCCATTACTTGTTCTGCCATAAGAGATCTTTGAGATTATGTGTGGTCGAGGATTTACAACTCTGATTCAATCCTGGCCAAAGGAATGTTTCAAGGTGGTAGGAGGATAAAACTGTAATATAAAAACAAACCAATCGCAACCATAAAGACGGAAGGGAGGAGGAGGCATGTTTCCACTTTCCGAACAGTTACGTCAGTTTTACAAAGGTGTCTCTGTTCCAAGCCAAATAATCCCTAAACAAAACCAGCAAGTGTGGCCCTAGGGCACGTGTAAACCCTCACAGAGCAGGATTGGGAGAGGAGAGAGCTGAGAGCTGAAGCCCTTTTAGCCCTGCTTCCCACTATAGGCTCTACTGCCCTGGATACTCACTAGAATATGAATCAACTTCACACAAGGGTCAGATTTATAGATGGTAAAGGAAAAAATGTTTTAGTTCCCTAACAAGATGTGATTCCAACTAGTTTAATGAACTTAAATACATAGTATGGGACAAAAACAATCCATGAGAACACGGAAATAACATTGCACTGGGATTGTTTGTTGCTGTTAAACTAAAACTGGTTTGACTACCCACATACATCTTAACCATTAATCATGTATCAAATAAATGCATCTGCTTGTTATCTTCTTTTACACATGCGTAACATTCATCCCTCTTGTCCTTGTTGCTTTTCTCTCCTCTTCTTCCATTCCAGCTCCACCAGGTGCTAGTCCAACTCCAGACAGGAGAAAAGGAGCAGGATTTCTCCCTCCTGCCCATTCAGGTGTCCATTAGTGTACAGCTATGGAGATTGCCAGGATGCCACGAATTTCTGGCTGCTCTTGGTGAGTAAACTAAATTTGGTAACTAAATTTACTTAGTAAATTTAGTTACCATTTTCAATCACAAGTACAGTGGTTAACAACTCATGCAGTCTGCCTAACCCGTTCCACCCACTGTCAACCCATGCACGCCTACACGCACACTACCTGTGTTATTATTCTAAGTTGTTCTTTTATGTGTGTGCAGGCTTTGACTTGTGTGAGGTAGGCCAAGAGGAAGTGGTGCTGAAGACAGGCAAGCTAGCCAACCGCCGCACCTTGCACTTTGCTCTCCAGTCGCTGCTGGCGCTGTTTGGTAAGAACTGTTTTGTTTTTTCAAGAAAATTAAAAAAACAAAACAAGCAGGTTTTTAATCATGCTCGATTTGTTCCCAGCCCTCCTAATATCAGACACTTGATTATAGATAAGAACTATCCAGAAGTTATACAGAACTCCTGTCGCTTTCCTGTTGTGGTTTTTCATGTGCCAGATTTTCCTTACTCTCTTTTTCTCCTTCTTCAGACTCCACAGAATTACCCAAGCGCCTGAGTCTGGACAGCTCGTCTTCCCTTGAGTCTCTGGCCTCAGCCCAGTCTGTGTCCAACCCTCTGCCTATGGGATATTCCAGCCTTCCCTTCTCCCCCCCTTGCCTGGACAATCTGGCATCAGATGCCATCTCTGTCTATAGCCTTAGCTCTGTAGCCTCCTCTATGAGCTTTGCTTCCAAGTCAGAGTGTGATTTCCTTGGCCATCGGCAACGCAGTGGGGTCACAGCACACTACTCTGCCCACAAGCATCCTCACGTTCCCCGTAGTCGCTCCTCTCCTCATGGGGCAGCTGCTGCAGCAGGAGGGACCCGGGGGGAGGAGGAGGAATACGAGGGCTTTTCTATTATCAGCAGCGAGCCACTGGGAAGCCACTGTGACTCTCTGCCTCTGCCACCAGGCCATGGCCAGCGCCATCACCGCGGAGGAAGGGGGGTTGTTGGTGGGTCCGGCACAGGAGCAGGGAGAGGTTATGCTGTGTCTGTATCATCAAGAGGCAGTGTCAGCACCCCTACCTCTCCTGTCAAAACTTGCCTGGTGCCCAGCCCCAACTCGCCCTTCCAGAAGGTGGGAAAGGTGAGCAGCTCAGATACAGGTGAATCCGACCAGTCCAGTACTGAGACAGACAGCACTGTCAAGTCCCAGGAAGAGAAGACTGTCCCTCTGGACCCCCAGGAGCTGGCCCAGAAAATTCTGGAGGAGACTCAGAGCCATCTGCGGGCAGTGGGCAGCCTTCAGCGGACTGGGGCAGAGGGAGGGACAGGTGGAGGCACCTCAGCACGGAGCAGCACATTCCGCTCCTCTGAGACCAGCGCATTCAGTCGTCCCAGCAGCAGCGCTAGTGGCCGAGCTCAGTCTTCCCCAAAACCCAAACCTCCCTCCCGTTCCTCCTCTCTGCAGAAGATAAGCTCTGGCTACAATAGTCCTGCCGTGTCTGAGTCCTCCCAGAAGGATGGCAGCCATCCTTCCCCAACTCTGGACAGCCATGCACAGTTCAAGTTGAAGTACCCAAGCTCCCCATACAGCGGCCACATCTCTCGCTCTCCCAGTAACGTATCTCCCAGTTCCGGTCACCAGTCCCCGGCCGGTAGTGCCCCCTCCCCTGCCCTGTCCTACTCTTCCACTGGCTCTGCCTGCTCCACGTCAGCTGATGCCCCAGACCTGGACCGGCTAAGAAGAGGGGTCATCGATGAGAAGGTCCAAGCTATCCACAATCTGAAGACCTTTTGGGCTAATGCTGCAGCCCAGCAGCAGCAACATCTAGGTCCTGTCAAGGCCATCCATGGCGCTCCTGGACCTCTGGCTTCTGCCAGCAGGGATGTGCTGAGCCTCCTGAACCTCTCCCCACGCCACTGCTCCCCTAGTGATACCCAAGACAGCCTGGAGCTGCGGGAGCTGGGGCTGCAGTCACTGGATAGGGGTAGCAAGAACTCCTCCAATGGACACCACTGCTCCAACCCCAGAAAAGTGGCCCCCTCACCCACTATTTCCACAAGCAGTAGCCCTGGTGCTCGTTCTATCCGACTACCTGCTGGCAATGGATACAAGTTCCTTTCACCTGGCAGATTTTTCCCTTCCTCGAAATGCTGAGACACTTTAAATGGTCCTATACTTTTACCTATCATTTACTATCCGGTGTGCTGGAGGCAGGGCACTTTTGAGGGCCACTATTGGTCCACCGAACTTGTTTGACAGCGAAAGGGATTTGATTGGTCAATGAGTGCGATCCCCCCGAGGCACATGAATGGCTTAGAGAGTGTCTTGTCTTTGTGCCCATAACACTGTAAATGGCAATGAGAAATACTCAACGACCTGATACTGTGTTTGTGTTTAACTGTGTGTCAGGTATGTGTAAATGCCAATTGGTATTTTCTCCAAAACCTTTGCTGTTTGTGTGGGCCAAGATGCAACAGCTATGACTGATTTCCTCCATTATATATATTTTTTTGTTTTTAAATCTAATGGTTATTGTTATTATTGTTTGTTATTGTTATTAATATTATAATTATTATTATGTTTTGTAAATTAATTCCAGTGTTTCACAATCAGTATTAAGCGTTTTTATATTATTAAAAAGTGAATAAACCTGTACCATGTAAAGATGGATAGAGTGAAAAAAAAAGATTTAATATTTTTTATTGAAATCAAAAGGGCATTTTGCCTGATTTCTTTGTGAATTGAGTGTCTGCTCCAAAGCATGGATTCTCTTGCTATTCAATGTTAAGTACCATGTATGACTTTTTAGCCCATGATTTTTTGAGATTTAACATGAAAGTTTCATGACAACCATCTGTCATTTACCAGTAAACTGTTTCAATAAAAAAAATCATGTTTGCTTTCTTGTATTTTTGCCTTTGTATTATTTTGTAGCATATTCATAACCATATATTATACTATCAGATGCACACCAAGACAGGGCCAAAGACAATTCATTAGACAGGTTATCTGTACAGTAGAGGCTCTACAGCAGATAAGCATATTGCATCCAATAAATCCTGTATGTAAAATAAATCTTACCAGTAGTCGCTCTGTCATAAAGTTCACAAGATTTAGAATCTGAGTAATAAATGGGGGTATGAGAACCATCACTAGTGCTGCTTGATCAGATTAGATGAAGCCCACTTAACTTGATAGGCGGACTGAAAATGTGAGCAATAGACCAATCTAGAGCCACATACAGAGATCTCTCTATAGACCGCATCGCTTTTAGGGGTGAGGTTGCCTTTAGCCGTGGACTTGGAAGCTGCTCAGCCTGCCACGCTGGTTAAGGTTAGAGTCAGCCTGCCAGTATGAGCAGCCTCCAAGTCGACAGCTTAAGGCAACTTCACCATGGAGCCCGAGTCCCAATGTTTGTTTACAATAAGGACGGGTACCATGAGTCATGAACATGTACTTTTAATTGCACGGAGCAAACGGGGGCGAAATAACAAGTAACAAGTGAGGTATATTTTCATCTCGAGTAAATGGTTACATCTTCTTGTGTATTTGGCTGCCGAGGAAACTGAAATAGTGGAAAAGGGGGTGGATTTTTCAGATTTACATCCGAGAAGAGCAAACTTACTCAAAGACGGCTTTGGATTTAGTGTCTGAAGGAAGGGGAAAGGAGGGAGACCTTCCCCTTTAGGATATCAAAGACGCCAGCCAAGCCATACAGAACATAAAATAATCACAGCAGAGACATCGGATTAGTCTGATCACCGTGTTTAATATCTAATCGTCACAGTTACGCCTGAAAATGACCACAGAAATGATCAAATTTGCCGATTCACAAGTCTTCGCAATTAAGGCTAATCGCCACTTTTCTACCCGGAAGTGACTGTTGGTAGCGTAATATGACGGTGATTCGATCTTTATTGCTCCGGGTCTGTATATCCCGCGTTGCACCAATCACAGATCACAAGGGGAGGGACCAGGGAATCGTACTTAACGGTCCATGACGTCAGCAGTAGTACGTAGCTGTACCAGAGAAGCGACGATGGTCCTCATCAAGGAGTAGTAAGTGTAGTCTTTCTCTCTAAACTGCTGGCTATAAACTTGATTTCGAGGCGTAGTAGTGTTTTACTAACAACTATTAATAAGCACCGTTGCTGTTTGAGTGGTTGAACACAGCGGAAAACTATTTCTTTTCCAAATGTCTGTGTCAAACACGCGAGGGAAGGGTGGGATTACTCAAGAGCTGCTCTGGCCTACCGGCTTTGACAGCAGCACTGCACTGTGTGACAGCAGCTGCTTTTCAAGTTTCTCACCTGCAAAGTAGCGGTCCCCGGTGTAGTAGTAGTCTTCAAATTCAGGTTTATAACTGTTTGTGTGATAATATAAAACATTTAGAGGAATGGAGTTTGTGCTTTCTTGTATCGAGCTAACATTAGCAAACTTTACCCAACCTGTGCTACTTAGCTCATGTTAGCTTGCTAACCTGAAGGTAACAACTGTAAGCACAGGAATTGGAAATAAAGGGAGCGCAATTAACATTAGCTTTACGTTAGCTTGTTAGCTAGTAACACTGACGCTCTTAACTTAGGCATAACGTTACACAAACCAGTGTCAGCGTCAACTAATCTCACTTCAGATAAGCTGGACTTTGATTAACAGGCTACTATTTGTCTTCTTCGTCTTCGTTCAGCTGGTTCAACTTAACTAAGTTAGATAAGTTAACGGAAGTGTGTGTGGTATTGCAAAGTTAGTCAACCAAAGTTAAGATAGCGTTAGCAAAGGTAATTGAATCCTGAACTTTGATTAGGAGATGCTGAAGTTGATATTACATAGTGAAAATCTGGCAAAAAAAAAGAACACGAAATCAGAGTAGTAAGGTAAAAAAAATGCCGCGCAGGTGGGTATTTCTTTCTGTCTGTGCGTCTGTTATTTTTTTCAATTTGAGTTTGTTAGATAATAAAGGATAAAGGATAGTCTGTTCTTCCTTCCTCTCTCCCAAAAACGTTAGAACATATTTTGTTGAAGGCAGCAGGGCTTAAGAAATTAAAAGATATTCCTTGTGGTCGTAACCTCTTACAACAGTGTTTCATCCTTTGTCTTGCCATGGTAATAAATTGCTTGTTTTTCGCACGGTGATACATTTTTAGAATTCACCTTTTAAAATCTTACTGAGTCTGCATTCTGACAGGAGACATTAGTCACTCTTATGTTGTTTGTAGTTTGTAAATGAAGCTTACTTCAGTTGTCATGGTATCAACACCGGCCACGACACACATGCAGCGTGGGACTAATTGGCATTCATTTCTATGGTGTTTATTTAGTTTTATTAATACTGTCCACCTAAAAAGTATGTGCGTGTGCGTACAAGGTAATTGCGCGTGGGAGTGCACAGAGCAGTGTGCAACGATGATAGAAATGTTTACCAAGACAGACATTTGCCTTCTGAAAAACAGCATGCCATACCACATAAGTCTTACATGAAATTAAGCTATTACAACGCGTTTAATAAATAAAAATTAATAACTTTCTGCAATATTAAAATATTATCTTATATAAGATCATTTTGTATAAGACTTACATGGCTTACATGCTCAGACATGTTCTTCAGGAGGCAACAGGCAGGCAGTGTGGGTTGGTAAGCATCTTTAGCTGGATCAGTGATCAAACAGCCACTTACCCTGGTCAAGACAGTATTGAAAGTGACCAGTCAAAGGAGTGGAGACCTCAGCCACTGACTTTTCCAAGCCTGCCCACAAAGCCTCAAAAGTAAACTTGACTCACAAGTGAGTGATGCTGTGGAGGGATGATCAAGCTTGTGGAAATCACAGCCAGGCAGCAGACAATGAGCGGGGCTGAGTGGTGAAGTCAATACGGTAGTTCCTCAAAGTTAAATTCCCCCTAGTGTCCAGCAGAAGGCGGCAATATTGGCTGCGAAAAAGAGTAATAATTCAATAGTTTGTCTTGATTTATATATATTTTTTTTTCTTAAAGAGGCAGCCTGTTCTGACATATTTTCAGCAGTGGGGATGCTACTGGATGACTATAGAAATTCTTTAGAAACACTATAGGAAGCAGTGTGTCTGTGTGCTCCCCTCACAGTTTTGTGACCACACTAAAGCTAAAGCTTTAAAAACTCAAAAATCATGTAGCACAGGAGTGTGATTCATCATATACATCAAAGTATTCTACTTTTATAGCATATAAGTAGTTTAGTAGTTGAGTAGTTTAGTATAGAGATTTTGTGTGTGTGTGTGTGTGTGTGTGTGTATTGTATAGGCCTACTGTTGACCAGGATTACACTTGCTCCTTCTCAACTCAATCCCATCCTCCATATTTGGATTTCCTGCCTCCATATATATGATGGCAACAATGTTTGAGGAAAACTCAAGGCTTCAGAACAGCAGTTCAAAAACAAATGGCTGATGTCACAACAACTACTTTCACATCTTTTATACAGTTTGTGATTTATGCACACATAACAGAAATGCTCCCTCACAAGGATGCAGTCATGCATCATGCCTGACACATAAGTCTCAGGCATG
>OMLF01012817.1:0-24255 GCA_900302615.1 Holocentrus rufus | reverse complement strand
GCATGACTGCAGTTTACTTTGACTGAAGTTTGTCAGCAGGTGGTTGGGGAAGTGTTGATGTGGACAGAGCATGGATGTTGGGCAGCAGACTTGGTAAGCAGACTTGGCCCTTGAAGACTTGGCCAAGTCTGACTTGGCCCTTGAAGAACTTTAATCTACTACAGTTCTTAGACATATACTGTGTGTTTGTAGCGCAGCAATACACCTTGAACTTGAAGCATCTTCCAATTTGTGAAAACCCATGAGATTCACCTGGCTCTGCTCTACTCCTCCTTGGGAATTGTTGTCACTCATTAGTTGACTGGACATACCACTCCCAGAGGTACGCAAAGGCCCAGCATGGTCAAATTTCAAGAAAATAGACAAAAATGTTATGTGAGTATCAGGGCACAGTCAACCTACAGTGGCTGCACATTAACAATGCTGACTCATCTTAAGAAGCATCAGTTTGTTTCAGAAAGTGATGACAAAGGAGCTAAAGTTAGCCAGCAAACTAACTTGTCCATTTTTGGACAATTTTGTATGTCCAAGTTCGCCAAAATGTATTTCAGCCCTTGTGAGTGTTGGCACACTACAGATATCTGGTTATTGTTCTGAACACCTAATAGTTGACCAACCATGAAAAGGGGATCATGTGCACATCTCTATACTTAATCTGTGCAGACTTCTGTGTGTCTACTTTCAGCTTTCTCTGAGGAAAAATATGATTAATCAAAACTTTCATAATTATCTTGAAAGGCCTCTAAATGATCCATTTAACCTACTAATTAAAACATTAAAACATTCGCACTATTGATGGTGGCTCTCATCAACTCTGCATTTGTTTTTTTACTATTAGCAGTGCCACATGAGGTCCACAACCATGTAATGCTGTACTAAGGCACTGCTGTCAGTCCCACACCTCCTTTCAAAACCATGACTCTCCTCATTTACTTCCCATGTTTCTGTTCAAGTTTCCGCACCATTCAGGACCGTCTGCCATAATGTGCACCAAATACTGACATTGTTGAAAGTCATAGTCATCACCCATCATGAAACCTTGCAGCTGTCACTGTTGCACAGCTGGTGCACTGCTACAGCCCTCAGTGGTAAACTGTCATCTGTCACTGGATGGCATTATGAAAACTGACCTTGTTTCAATACACGTTTCTAGAGTACTGTTTAATCTGCACAAAACGGAGACTGCTGTTTTCATGGTAGGATACAGCTCATCAGAGTAATCGCCTACATGAACGAGCACTTGGGTAGAAATAATAGAATTTGGGAGAAAGATGTCAAGTGTGTGTTTATAATAATGCATCTATGGGACAAAATAAAAGGGGGATCAGTTTAGTTGTACACTTTGAGAGAACTTCCTCTGCCTACCTTTTTTTCCCTCGTGCTGTGTGGTTAGTGGTCACTAAGTGCAGCTTCGTCTTTGCCCGGGTAAATGATGTCATTTTGGTGTGGGCACAGCATACCACACCCTGAAGTAGAAATTACTGGAACACAACAACTAAGATGAATAAGACTTTGTGTTTTTACACATCAGTAAAAAGTCATTCTTCTAAGATCTGAAGTATTTCTTCAAAGATCAGATATCTTATTTTAAAAAGTATTTTGAGTTTTTTTTATTTTATATAAGTACCCCCATCAATGTCGATGTTTATCAATAATTTGAAACATTTAAGGTATTCAACACCCATAAACTTGAACTTGTTTCAAATAGACTGCCATTGAAAAATATAGTTGAATCCATATAATAATTTTGTCTACAAACAGCACCATTTGCAAAAGGTGGGCTGTAGAAGAAAAAAAAAATAGGCCATCTTTCTATCCCAGCTCCTTGTGGCACAGTTTTTCCTTTTAAATGGCTCACTATTTTCACTCTTTCCATTCTCATTACTTGGCCCCTTTTTCTCCTCTTCCCTGTTTGCCTCTTCTTATTGCTTTTTTCTGCATGCATTAATAGGGCTCTATGCAGACTTTTTGAATTTGGAGTGTGATCAAAAATTTAGGAGCACAGACAATCACATGTTTGATTGTCCATGTTTAGGTCTGGATGATATGGACAAAATCAAGTGTCATGATATCTTTGACCAACTGACCTCTATCGATATTGTGACGATATTGTAGGGATGATTATTGGTGCTTAAGATATTTCTACACATAAAAAGTATGATTAAAAAGTCATTAGTAATGTGGGTATGATGACCAAGCAGGTAGAGACAAATAACAGGACAGCTGTAACAGAAAACTGCATCCCTTTACTGTAATAAACAACCGTCATACCATATCACCATGTGCCACCAGCTCTGTAACTTAGAGGATAATCGTGTATGTATTAATTTGTAATAGTAAATATTTTACTCATAATACAGATATGCTTTGCTATGCCTCATTTGCCTGCTGACAGCAGACTGTGTAGTCTTTGGATGGGTAGACCGGGACCTACTGATAAAGCATCATATTAATACTGTGCAAAAACTGACTCCCCCTAATATGTCAAAATGCTGTAGGCCTAGATTATAGAAGTTTTTGTTAGTCTATGTATTCTATTTTTATCATCTTTTGAGGGAAGAGGAGGAGCTCACAAACCTTGTCCTGAACAGTGACTTCTGTGCTGCACTGAACACTACAGCTTTAAACCAATTTTATTTGACTGATCTGCTCCAACCTAGAATGTTGTCCTTTTTATCAGTGATTAAACTTTGATGAAGAGAACAACAACGGAAATGTGTTTCCAGTATTCTGGCAATAAGTGCCAAACAAAACACATGCTATGATCCTTATTGCAGCAAAATGTTACTAAATAGTGTGTTGAATATCGTTTTGAAGGCAGGTATTGGCTCAAAACAAGACGCGTGATGATATGATCTATGATCTATGATGATCCATGATATATCATCATAGATTAGCCTATTGGAAATACTGTACTGGTAATATTTTTTTCTCAGTAACAGTGGCCTGATTGAGTATGTATATTTTTTTTATGCATTCGCACAAAGGAGTTTTTACTTGCATATGCGAGTTGAAAAGCTCACACTGTAGAGCCATGTGCCTTAACCATATTCAATCTAAGTTTACACTTTTCCACTCTGCTCTGGTGATGGCTCCCTTTTATCCTGCTGAGGTCAGCAGTGTGTTTAACTGGGTGGTAGTAGTTTTTCCTCAGGAAGTGTGACCACGACTGGCTTCTTGTTTCTCAGCAGTGATGAAGTCTGTGTATTGTAGAGGCTTTTTCTAAGACCATGCACTGCACACGGTTATTGGATACCCAGAAGGCTGCGGTGTTATTAGGCAATGACCTTGCATAAGAAAAGAATGATTAAATCCTCAGTAGCAGTGTAGTGTTGGAGATAAGTGACATGCTCTCAAGAAAAATGAATGGTTTGCTTGTACCTCCCTGCAATGTTAAGGCTTCTTGAAATGGCAGTTTATATTTGAATATTGTATATTGTTTGGACTTGTAATACTCCCGGCAGAACTGCTTAATGTTTACTGCTGTGTGTATGCCTGTTTTGTGAATGTTTTCTCTCTTTTTTTGTCTCTTTTCCAGCCGTGTGGTTTTACCCTGTTCTGTTGAAGAGGTGAGTACTTTTTAATCTCATTCTATTTATATTGTGTTGTGGTCAAAATCAGCAGACACTAAAATGAGTAGTATCTTAAACATATGAGCAACAATAAATCTTTGTACTGCACCTTGGATTAATAATCCTTATACCCACAGAGTAAAGGCAATGAAAAGGGAATGCACTATGTATTCTTTATGTCTGTGTGGCTACTGGGTAGCAACACAGCCCTGTCCAAAATAACATTATTTGTAATTTTTGTCATTCTTTTACAAGAGCAGGCAATTGTTTCCCTTGTTTATAAGGTATTTTGTTTATGGATCCCAGGCTCTCACCCTCCTGCCTTTTATGGCAGCAAAATCTGTTGGCCATTGAGCCAGATTTTTAAAACTCCATCCAAATAATTGAAAAATAAGTGTTCTCTTGAGGGGGGTGAGGGAGGCTTGTAGGAGTTCTGTAGTGGCTGAAAAATAAACAAACAAACACCCTTCTGTTGCACCGTCTGTTGTCCAACCATCATAACAGGAGACACAAACTAGTAAATTTGGCCAACAGCATGTGGGATTGATTTTGAGTATGTGATGCAAATAAAACCCTGGGATTTAGTCCAAGTTTGGGCTGGTCTGTATTGCAGTTTGATTTGGAGAGATGACAGCCTAATTGAAGAAAGACTGTCACTCTACAGGCATGTTTGGCTATTGCGTCCAATGGTAGGCTCGTTGGGCTTTGTTTAGCCATCCTGTAAATCTATGATCTGTGGAGCCACTGCAGGCCCATGTCACCCTTTTTACTTTGCTAACTTAAGCTTATCTGTACAGTGATAAGTCAAGTCAAACAGTGGCAGTCCTTGGCATAGGCAAAATAGGCATTTGCCTAGAGCAGCAACCAGGGAGAGGGCAACACCTCCCCCCTCTCCCCCTGGACTTTCTTGTACTTGGGCACAATGTGACCTAATCAAAGTCAAAATAACCGCATTTGATGATCACAAGGAAGGAAAAGGCCTGCGGTTTCAGGTGCAATTATGAATCCCACCAGAGTTCTAGGCAAGATAAATCCTGTTGATTACGGTAAGGGTTATGGTTGGGTGAGGGTGTATGTCAAGCCTGTTTTAGCGAATGAGCAAGAGCCCAACAAAGTTTATGACCAGTCACTTCCCTTGTGTGTGTATCTTGCTCAGAACTCTGATGGGATCAGTAATAACACTGTTTTGGGGTCTGCGGTTCATGGAAGCCCAAGAACTATAAATGGCCAAGACTAGAGGACATGCTTTAGGTCCATTGGGGAGCTTGCTTATCTGTCTGTTGTAATCATGAACCAAGAGGCACACAGTCCATGTGTGTTTTGTGTGTGTGTGTGTGTGTGTGTGTGTGTGTGTGTGTGTGCGCACCGCACCTGATCTAACATAGAATGCACCCATTTTCCATCCAGCTGATCTGGATGCAGTGAGTAAAGTTTATAAAGGAAATTCGATTGAATAGTCTTAAATTTGAATTTATGACCTCATTTCAGCATGAATATTTTGTCTAATAGTATTTATTCATCAATTTCTCTTTGTAAAAATGAATCAAGTTCTGATGCATCAGAGTCAACACTTCTGATATAGAACCACCTTGTCTTGACTGCATCCGTACATCTTGACAGTGAGTTGTGACAGCTGATGCTGTCTCCTCTTCAAACATCAAGTCTGTGCATCAAGTCAAAACATAAACAAACTGTGGGTTGAATAATACACAAAAAAGCCCTGTAAAAAATGGTAATATCATGCACTCTGTTAAGTGATTAAAAAGCCTTTATTGAAGCACAGCCAGAACATGTTTCAGCTGATGAAGAGCCTTCTATAAAGAGCTTGAGTTTGATTTCTATAACTTTGGCAATGGCATAATGGGTGAGTAGTACCAGCCCAGGCGACAAAACACATCAAAAATAACACACCACTGCTTTGCATCATTAGCTACGCTCACAACCTGTCTAGACAACATCACATGCTATCAGTGTTGGGGGTAACACGTGACAAAGTAACATGTTGCTGTGATCACATTACATTTGTCTGTAACGCAGTAATGTAACGTGTTACTTCCCTAGGTTCAGTAATCACATTACAGTTACTAATAACTAGGGATGAGCCAAGTATTCGGTACGGATAATAGATTTTTTACGAACATGAGTATAATCCGAGTAAAATGTGTTAAAATCTATGCTCGTGAGTTAAGTTTGTTTCATCATTGGGTCGCTGTGTCCACTGAGGTGATAGCCAGGCACACCATAGCCACGGTGTGTGTGTGTGTGTGTGTGCGAGAGAGAGAGAGTGCGCATCCAAGTCATATTATATGACTTAATGCAACACCAGACAATGATCACAGAGCAAAGCACAAGCATGTCCTACGTCAGTGACACCCATCATCAACCATGAACCACCAAATTTAAAGAAGGTGCCACGCAACCAAGGGTTATGCGTGGCAGCAGCTTAAAAAAAACTTGTTCTTACCATATATCCAAGTCAAGAGTCCGGTCCATATAACACTCCAAATTATTAAGTACATGGATTTTCGCCTCTGAACGTTGTCCAGACAAATTTGACCTTAAATCAGACTCTTAATCGCCTGCCTGCGTGCATCCTCACATCCTCTGGCAGGAACCTCTGAATTCACCTGTCCAGGTTAAAGACCAAAGGTGGACCGGGCTCGGTCATGGCAAAGAACATGGCGCTGTGTTCTTGCCACAACATTTTTCTGTGCAGTGCTCGTTTAGCTGACTTTCATCAACTTTGCTGTCAGCTTTGTGGTATTGCTTAATAAAGAGTGTAAAAGAAGGATATTGTGTATGTCCTCCTTATTAGGATAGGAATTTGTACTGATATTTAAGGTTTAAATTTATATTGTTGACGCCAAATAACTCTACAATGCATCTCAGGCGAGTTTCGTGGGAGTAACGCAAAAGTAATGTAACGAGTCATGTAGAGAAATCCAGGAACATCCTTGAATTTATCTGTCCATTACGTGGGGGAAGTAATATCATAAATATTGTTAAAATTTGTCTTTAGAAGCATCAAATTGAATCTCTAATACTGTACACATCTTGTGTTCAGGCAGGCAGTAGGATTTTTATGTGGAAAGGTGCATGTGGTCTCACCCGGGGCACCAAATGACCCAGGACTGCCACTGAAGTCAGGCCATAACAGGGGAAAAACGGATGGATCTTAACAAAAAATAAATAAAAATCTAAAACATTGAGGTTGTATGTAATGACACAACTGAATCTAATTTTATGATCCCAATGCTACTTATAATGTGAACATCTGTAAAACAGACATCAACTTAAGTGGACCGGAGTGTGAATGCTTGTTTAGAGCCCTATGCCTAAATGAAAATATTTTATTTGCCTCATTTAAAGTACCCAGTGAAGTTTGTGGCCACTAATGGCGCTGTAGGTGACACTAGGAAAACCGGGTCCCTATATTGTTTACATAACATTCTCTTCAATGAGTATGGGGGTGACATTACACATGCCAGTGTAAACAGTGCAACTTTAAACATATTCCAAAATAAGGGTTTGAAAATGTCTTTTGAGGGAGGAAATGCATTCAGCATGTTAATTAGACTTCAAGGACATACAATGTGTTTTTGTGAACTTTTGAATGTAAATTAAACCAATTGTGTTTACAAGGAAAACTACCTTTAACCTAGAGCCCGAAGAGTTATGTAGTATCAGCCAGTTAGTATAGACCAGTGCAAGTTAATTATCCTGGCATGAGTGACTGGTTATTATTTTTCTGTATTGAGTTATCAATTTGTTCACTAAAGCTGTGTTATTTTGTTTTACAGTATCAAGTGGGACAGTTATTCTCAGTGGCTGAAGCCAGTAAAAATGAGACGGGTGGTGGAGAGGGCATTGAAGTCCTCAAGAACGAGCCCTACGAAAAAGATGGCGAGAAAGGACAGTACACACACAAAATCTACCATTTAAAGAGGTATTTTCCTTTTTGCTGTTTGGGTCAGACTAGTGTGTACCCCTAGACATTCCCTTCTGAGTGTAATTGCACTGTGTTACCAGTTAGTGGCAGTGTTGTCTTTCCTGTGATGAGAAGCATTCCAGGTTGAGCATTATTCCTAGTTGATGCTTGCTTTAGAGCCACAAAAAGTGTGAGACTGTGTTTCCTTTTCCATTTATCCACACAAACACACACATCCACATCCACCCATTCCCGCCTTCTTTCCCCACCCTGCAGTAAAGTCCCTGCGTTTATCACGATGTTTGCCCCTGAGGGCTCCCTGGTATTCCATGAAGAAGCCTGGAATGCTTACCCTTACTGCAGAACCAGTGAGTCCTTTCCCAATGTGGCATCCTTTCCTTTACCTTAGCCCTTATTCCTCTCCATGGTTAAATATGCTGTTACTTATTTAATGGTTATGTTTTTTATTATTATTGGCATGAATTTATAGTTTGTTACAATTCAAATGCAGCAATGTCTTATGCCAGTTTTCCTTCTGCCCTCATGCTTAACCTTGATCCAGTTGTGAGGGTGAGTAGCCCGAAGTGGCTTTTGTTTTGTTTCGTAATATTAGATTGATAGGGATTAAATTATTACCATATTTCTTCTGTAAGTAAGTTAGCAGTAGTTCATTGTTTCCTCAATGTTTCAGTGGCTATTTGTTATGATACTGGATGCCAGATGACAGTGATCTTGTATTCAACTTTCTGATTCAGTAGCCTAGATACATTTAAACTTCGTTGATTAGTGACTTTTCACAGTGGAAATGGAAATGGAGATTGTTTTTACTCATCCGTTTTTCTGATATTATACCTCTGCCCTTTAGAATGATTATATGAAAGATGACTTCATGATTAAGATTGAGACATGGCACAAAGCTGATACTGGGACACAAGAAAATGTGAGTGTCTCTATGTCAATGTTATATAATCTTTTTATGTTTCAATGTTATGACAAGTTTTTTTCTCACCCTTTAAATTTATATGTGTAAACCTTTTTAAAAATGTTTTACATCTGTTTGGGTTGTCAGGTGCATAAACTAGACAATTCCACGTGGAAGACAGTAAGCGTTGTGCCCATTGACATTGGAGACAATGAGCAGGTGGCTGCTGCTGTAAGTAGAACCTCTTTTATAGCATATTCATGCCAGATAAAGCTCCATTTGGCACCTCCATGTGGACAGTCCTGGTCATTACTATCTGCTATCTGACAAACCTATTCCACTTTAGTAATGTTACGTTACATTGGTAATCTTCTGGTGTTTGTGTGTACCTCAAGGGTGATTATTGCTAGGGACCTCACACTTTGATTTGATTTGAATACAATGGATCATGGTACAGTATGTCTGACTTAAAATTGCCTTCAATTGATGCTGTCTTTGCTGTGTACCTTTTTGGTATTGTGAGACATTGCCGTTTACATTATTGAGATGGATGAGGGGATAAATTGAAGTGAAACTAATGTTGATATTTCCACTAATTTGGCAAATTAAAAGTAAGCATACCTCTATGTCCACAGTATACTGAATTGATGTGTGTATACATGTATATATGCAGAAATTGCCCCACTCTGTGCTCTAATGAGGTGAATTTGAGGTAAAGTTCCACCACATTTAAAATTTAGGAACCTACTAGTATCTAATCTGGTGTGTAAATGTGTTCGAAATTCATTGTGCTACTACAGGAATACCAAATAGCAAAGCTAAAATTTGACTTTACTTTTACTGACTTATTTGGTTACTTTTACTGATATTTTGAATCCAAAATGCTCCCAAACAACTCTCTTGAGATTTGCAGGCACTGGCTAAATCTGACCCACCTGCACTACTGAATATGTTAAGTGGACACTCTCTACTTCACAAAACTGCAGCAATATGATTGCTTGGGTTATCTATCAAATGAATGAATGAAATGAAAATAACGAAATATACCTCTCTGTAATGTACCAGAATCAGGATTTGCAGAATTTCGTCTGACTCATGAAACATAAAATCAATGTATTGGTGTATGGAATCAACTTTTTTCCGGCTCCTGGTGTACTTTGTGGGTAAATGTGTGAGATTACAATAGCACTCTTGGGCACAGATGCTCTGGTAAAAAGGTGTGTGTGTGGCGTTCAAATACGTTCAACAGATTTCAAATGTTCAAAATGCAATCATGGGAGATGAATCCCATGGAAGACTTATGTTGTCTATGCTGTTCTACCTCTTCAGACACAAAAGGTAGGACATCAAGTCATCTATTAATGGGTCAGATCAAACATCTCTTAAAGATAAGAATTGCGGAACACAGGGCTGCAATTCGTAATGGTAACATGATTATGTAACTGCACGTAAACTTCAACGTACTTGGCTAATAAAATTAGGACTATCACTCTTTCTTAAAAGTGAGTTTTCAGCCCATTTTCATGCATCCTACAGTTAAAATATATTAACTAAAAAAATATTAACCATTTACTTGATTGACTCCTCATCATAGGCTGTCTGTAGACCTGTGCCTGTAGCCGCACAAGGCCTCAAGCTGCTCTGCTTACAGATAAAAAACAGTTTCTTGAACGTACTGGTGCATTCCAACCTCTTAAAAGTGCTGTTATCATGGTGCTCACTGCCATTTGCTGGTCAATTAAAAAAAATGAAAAATTTTCACTTCCCACCATTTTGCTGCACATGAATAAAAAAGTGAGTAACAAAATTGCCTCACTGAACAATGCTGAGTAATACTGCTCAAAGCAGCGAAATTTAACAAAGCTGTTGAATGTATGAACAATTCCTCCATATTTTTAATGACCTTGTGCATATGTTGTGTAGAGAAAATTATTGTGTTGGGAATCTAATTACACAAGTTAATCTAAAGCTGTGTTGATGAGGAGTCTCAATTATTATGACAGTGTGATTCTCCTTGCTCCAATATGCTATGCTGAGAAATTGAAATTAATTTAAATTTTATGTGCACTACCAAACAATGCCATACAATCGTGGGACATGACTCCCAAGGAAAACCCTGGAGCACTCGGATTATAAATTTATTTACGAGGCGCACAGTCTGAGGTTTTGATGCAAGTGTGTCTTTCTCAGAGTCAAACAGTCACGGCACAAACAAAGAAGTATATATACCCCACCCTCCCATGAAGCAAGCATCTGATTGGCTCTAGAGGGCGGGGGAGGGAATTTCAATTGTTCAGTCTTAAAAATGTAACAGAGGTTGAGTAACTACCCTATCCCATACAGCGAGCCTTTGGTTGGCTCTAGAGTGTCGGAGGAACTCAAGCAGAGAAATTTCAAACTACAAAGAAAAATAGGTAACCATAATTTACAATTACTCATTTTAAATATACATCCACTTCGATGTCATATGGAAAAACATCCATCAGACAACATACACCTGATTCAAGGTTGAGCTCCTCATTCAAGCCAAAAGGTTTCAAAGTATAAATCCAACAAGCTTCTCCTCTTAATAATCTTTTTATAATATCACCTTTTTCAATACCCCAAAGGTTCAGTGAGGCTGCATAATTTGCCTGAACATAATGGTGTGCAGTTACATAATCATGTTACCAATTGCAGCCTTGTGTTCTGCAATTCTTATCTTTGATAGATGTTTTATCTGACCCACATATACCAATTAATAGATGACTTGATGTCCTACCTTTTGCCAATTGGGGGATGAACAAAGTGTTTGGGGTCTGAGGAGGTAGAACAGCATAGACAACATCAGGATTCATCTCCCATGATTGTGTACTCTCATTTTGAATATTTGAAATCTGTTCTGTTGAATCTATTTGAAAGCCACACACACTTTTTTTTACCAGAGCATCTGTGCCCAAGAGTGCCATTGTAATATTTTGAAATAAAAATGTATCGGTTTTTTGTTAATCCTCCATTTTGAATCTTTGAAATCTCATTTGAAAGTGTTACACATTATTGCTGTTATTTGACATCACATTGCCTCATTTCACCGTGACTCTGTATGTGTGTGCATATGTGTGGCTATTTGCCTGAGCAGCGTTGGTACTGTGTGTGTACGTGTTTGTTTGCGGTGGGTAGTTAACGAGGCGGACGTGTTTGCCTTGCTGGAGAAGAGTGTTGTGTCTGAGGGCCCTATCAGCCCTCAGCCTCAGGCATGGCTGCAGGGCCTGGGGCGTACCGCCAGCATAGATGAGTTTGTTAGTGTAATTAAGGCTCACAGTGCTCCGTATGCCGGAACTAGACAAATACACACACAACATAAACACACTCTCACTCTAACACACACTCTTTTACTTCAGGAGTAGCTCCTTTTCGTCTACCATGGCACATCGATTCACAGACCTCATTAGTGCAGCACAGTGTATTGTTATAGTGATGGAGCACTCAGCATTAAAACCAAACCAAATTACACTGTGTGTGTGTGTGTGTGTAGGGGTGGGTTTCTCTTTCCACTCGTTTGGCACCCTCCTGTCGGCCGATAGCCCTGAAACGTAGCTTTTAGCTGCAGGCGCATCATGATTTATTTAAAATTGCTTGGCCCTTGAGCTGTTGATAATTTGAAAGCCATTTCATTTATTTGTATTACTGTTTTTTTTTTCTCGCAGCAGTTTTATGAAGTCAACTTTGCCCTTCTCTATGTGCTTGTGCATTACACAACTAGAGATGGAAAGTAAGAGTGTTTGTCATGTGTGCTCAGTCTGGCATGTGTGTTCAGTATTTTTCTATATACTTAAAGACCTTTGCCTTGGCACTCAGATACTACTGTGTACTGTGGATGCTGTAGTTAGTTCAGTGGGTTTGGCAGGATATGACTATATGTATATAGGGTATAAGGGCGGAGTGGTGTTGCGGTGAGTGCAGCTGTACTCACCATACACACAGTTTACCACGCACAAGGGCAGCTTCACTGTCCGTGAGCCCTCTCCTCATCCTCTTTAGGTGTAATTTCAGGGAAATGCCAATGGCTCCTCTGCTGCTGGGAGCGCCCCCAACATAAAGCTTGCATGCACAGTTACACAAGTACACATGCAAGTGGACACATGCATATTCTCTTGCACGCACTGGCACCAGTCTCACCCTGCCATCTATAATTTTTGCATTGCTGTACACTGGTAACATCAGCAAACGCTTACAGCTTCTCATCTTCCTGCAAAGGCAGATCCGAGCCGTAACGCAGGGCCTGGGAACCTGTGGACCATGTTGAGCATCTAAGAGTGTTTACACAAGGCTGGGTTGTACTCTGGTCCAGCAGAACGGCAGTATCTCTGGGGGTCAGCAGCAGGATTGGGTGGGGTTTGGAGAATGGGTGTACTACTGTTGGCCGTCCAGTGGCAGTGATTACTGTGCTCCTTAGCTTAAAGCACAAGTGAACAGCAAGGAAAAAAGTGCTCATAGACACCTCCTAACTTTTTGGAAGTTTTGAAGTCACAATTAAATGAAGATTTTTTTTTCACTTTGTTAGCTCACTCTCTGTCATGAACTATTTAACCACCATACCAGTGGATTTGAATGTTTAACCTATTTAGGTACAATTTACCAACATTTACATTACAAAAAACAATTTTCAGATCATGCAGGATTACTATAGACTAAGCAACATATAATCAAAATCCCTTGATATTCAGATTTGAACTTTTGGTTGAAACACCCACCTTTCATACAGTTGATAAACCACAGAATTGATAATTTGCTGTATAAAGCAAATGTTACTGGACAAACAATTTGAAAAAATTCAAAGCAAATTCATCATCTTCTCTACGGGCCTGAGCGTCATCAAACTTGAGATCCAACATAATTTCCAAAGTTGGTGCAGCTCTTGCTACAGAATCAACTTCCAAGGTCAGAGGGGAGCTGTGCATTTATGTACTTTCAAAATGTTGGAAAATTAATCAGCAAGTTTACAGCAAACCCATCCTCACTTAGATTAAAAACTGTCTTCATATTATCAATGTATTCATGGCATTAGTGCTTCTTGTCTTCTCAGTTAGGTTTACCAACAGCACAAATCTTGAATGTGATGATGTTAGTCAGTTGACAATGACCATTGTCTACTATTGTCAGACGCCCCCTGAAAGCACCACCAGGAAAGCTTTCAGTTTCGGTTAAATCACTCCGTCTAATTTCAAATCTTCAAATCTCGACATTGCGGCTTCTTATCGTACTGGAATGAACTGAATCCAGTGGATCCATAAAAGTTAGGACAAAATTCTAAAATACAACTGCTTGCTTTGGGAAACTATTAGTAGAAACATTACATTTTGTGGATATTAGGCGAACTAGGCCTATGTAAAATCACTGGTATGGTCTTTTAACAATAGATGGTAAAGAAAATTACAAAATCTTATTCTTGGATTTTATGTCAATCCCATTATATTTACTTCCACTGAAAAATTTTTTAGTGTTTGTTTCACGGCATTCCAATAAGTCTGAACAATTAATTGAAATATTGCAAATTGCAACATGGACAAGTGCAATATCCAAGTCACAAGGGATGCAATTTTTTGATAAATGTAGAATGTGAGACACAACAGTATTATAAGTGCTGCATTATAAATGTAAAGTATTGTGGTGCTAAAGAGATGCTCCAGCCTACACACACATCATGTTCTCCAGTTTGGTAGAGACCCCACCAAAAATCACATCTTCATTTTAAGTGTTCGGTAGAAATGAAAATTAGAACGCGAAAATTATCATTTCCACTGAAATTGCGAATCATATCACAATTATATTTGTCAAAATAATCACTATGATTTTTTTAAAATTGTATTTATTTATTACCATTAATCAGCCCTACATAGCAAAAAACATATATAAAATTCCGATTAATATCACGGATATCTGACCAACCTCACTTTGACCAGTCTGCAGTGTCACAATGCTTGAGGTGGTGCGAGAAGCGAAGTGGTATGGTCATGTGTTTTTGGCCGTTCACCCCTGAAAGTCCTGCATGTTTGTGGGTCATAATAGCTGGAATTTATTAATCTTGGAAAAACCTAGAATTTGTGACAACTAAAGATTGTGTGTGGAGCATTTCAGTGACTTTACCAAATGTACAGAGTATGCAACGGGGCTTCACTCCTTTTTTATGGTCCAGCCCACCCCCTTTTGACCAGTCCCTCCCCAGTGTTCTGTTTCAACTGGATATGTGTTGAATTATGAAAGCAGCACATTATTACAGTGCAACTTTTTGTGACTTCATTAAATGTTTTTGCAAGGAGCCTGATGTAAAATGCAAAACGTGTTTCATGGTGTTAAATTTTCTTATTTTATTTTATTCATTTTTGTTAACAATATAAATTGTTCTTGTTTTAGGACTACAAGGAAGATGAGGACCCCACCATATTCCAATCAATGAAGACTGGCAGAGGACCCCTTGGGCCTCACTGGAAGGTACTGCTCTTGTGAACCATGGGAGGAGGGATTGTGGTGAGGGAGTCCTGGGGCTGAATATGGACTTTTTCTTATTGTTTTGTTTTGGGACTAAAGCCACTGTTTATCTGTAATTCAGATGGTAAGAGTGTGCAATTATCCAGGCTAGCAACAATGCCATAGTAGAGATGGAGGAAGGCTGGAGTGGGCCCTGTGGCAGTTTGGTGGCAGTTTGATCTTTAGCAGCCCTTATTGGACATAGTAAAAATTGCAAGTCACCCGGTCAGATTAGGGCTCTTGTGTCTGGGCTCTTCCCACCACCTCACTCAGCTAGGACTTGATGTGTCGCCCCATGTCTGCATGTGATGTGTGAGAAAATGAGAGGCAGACAGAAATAGGAAAGGGCATGTGTTTGGGCACTGATTCTAAATTTGACAAGAAAGCAGTTCTGTATAATGACAGATGTACTTTTGATGGAAATTAAAAAGTCAAGAAGACATAGCTCAGTCATCCACACAGAGAAACTGTCAGGAGTTTTGTTGCGTTCCCCTCTAAACCCTGTCATACCCTGCAGCCTCACAAATGGGCCCAGCTCACTGTTAGAGCACTGAGAATTTCTATTCTGCAGTGGAGCCCTCAAAGTTCACCATGGGAAACTTTCCTCTGCTTCAAGTACTTTCACAGAACAAAGGCAGCCAAACAGCTTTAAAAAGTATGAATAAAGAAGCACAACTTTTTATTTTGTGTTTTTAATTAGATCACTTTCCCGTCCGCTGTGGACATGGAAAAAGACTGTTTTTGAAAAGGTGGGAAAAAAAGTAGTTATATGACAACAGAGGCACAATTTCTGCCAGCTTCTCAGAGCAATAAAACTCTTGTCTATCTCTGCATGCACACATGCTTGCATATCGGTACCCTTTGTATTTCTGAAAACTCCTGCTCCTTTGAGTGGGGCACAGAGAGGGAGAGAAGAAATGTCACCGTAAGTGTTTTGATGTGGAATCCGTTTCATGTGAAGTTCTCCTTTAGCGATGACAACTTTTCTAAACCCACTGCAAATTTAGAAATGTTTCTCATTTCCCCTTCCCTCTTGCTCTCCTCCATGATCGTAGCATCAAACGGCAGCGGTATGGGGGTGATTGAGGCAGGTCTGTGGCATTTTCTCCTGGAATGCCGAGCCAGAATGAAGTGATTAATTAAACAGGTGTTCTCAGAGGGAGAGAGTGTGTGTTCTGGGGGCGAGCAGGTCCTAGGTGTTAATAATGTAACCAGCTTTGCACCGCGCCGCCCTTATCGCTACGCGAGCACCGTTTTATCTGCCTTCCTTGGCCACAAAGGCATGCCTGTCGGGAACAGTGTCGCTGTCAGGGCGGAGGCAGAGAAATGGTCCCTTCATCTGGAGTTTATCCACTTTGCTCTGCTCCCTCTCCCTCCTCCACCCTCCTCCCTTCGTTCTTCTCCTCTTCTTCACAGGGAGGCAGAGTGCAAGCAGCAGATGGATTTAGAAAGTGTGTTGTAGATTAGGGGACTTTTATCTGTGCACTGCACATCTTCATATTGATAATTATTTCAGCAAGCTCCATACCCAAAGCATTATGTATTAATGCCATTTTAGCTTTGAATGCAGCTGAGATTAGGCTAAAATGATTTTCTTTCAGCCCCCCTCTCAGGAGTGTACCCACATTGGAAAGTTTCTATCAACTTTTTGTTGGTTGATCTATGATATTTATTCATTTTGCTTTTTAAAAAGTGAGGGATAATAACTGTTTTGTCCTTCTTGTGTTGTTCTTTCCCCAACAGGAGGAGTTGGCTAATGCAACTGACTGTAATAAGATGTGTGCCTACAAACTGGTCACAGTCAAGTTCAAGTGGTGGGGCCTGCAGAACAAAGTGGAGAACTTCATCCATAAGGTTAGGAGGACATATTTTCTCACACTTAAACATCACAGAGTTTATCTCAGCTGAAACTTGATTCTCATGCTCAGAATATCCTATAATTAAAAATCCCAGTTTGCAGTTTGGACCTGGGACAGCAAAGCCATCGTGCCTCTCTGCTTTGTATGAGCAACATTCACCAAAACTTTGCCATTGTCTTCCTCAGCAAGAGAAGAGGATCTTCACTAACTTCCACCGCCAGCTCTTCTGCTGGATTGACAAATGGGTGGAACTAACTATGGATGACATCCGGCAGATGGAGGCAGCGACACAGAAGGAGCTTGAGGAGGTGTGTGTTCATGAACAGCAGTATTCGTAGTAATAATTTGGTTTTGGCCAAATAAAAAGTAGCTTGAATGCATGTGATACGCACATCAACCACCGTTGTCCTTATGCACACTTAGTCCTCACCTCAAGAGAGTGTGCTGTCTTATGCATTACCTACCGCTGTTGCCATGGCTGCAGATCAGTCTATACAGCAGCAATGCAGCACAAGTCAAGTTTTTAACCTGGTGTGACTTTGGTGCACTTTGTTTTAAGACAAGTCAGAGCAAAATGCTCAGGTGATAATACAGAGAAGCCTTTTAGACCATAACTACAAGTTATGGTCTAAAAGTTAGTTAACATGAAAAGTAAGTTAACATGATTCCACCTTGAAAATTTCTTTGCTTTTTATAATATTTGAGTCTCCACTGATTTAACAGATTAAAGGTCACCCACTCATTTGCTTTCAACCATGCTGCATCTCAAAAGCCGAATCTTGATTTTAGCCTAACCCTAAATCCAACCCTGTCAGCATTTTTAAACCAAAACCCAACCGTAATTAAGCTTCCTCTAGACCCTGAATATCTAAAGACACCCAAATAAATGTGACCATTTGATACTATGAATATTTCTTTTAGCCGTTTTACCCATACGGTTTGTCTGCAAAATTCTCATGATTCACTGCTCTTAGACAGTCTATTGATTGTCTAATTTTAAATATCTCAATTTAAACATTACATCAGCATTTTGTATTCACTGTTCTCGCAGCGCTAATCATGCTGATCATCAATTCCAAAAAAAAATTAATTTTAATCTCTTGCAATCCAAATGAAAACTTATGGGGAAGGGTTTTCATTCTGAGAAATCAATCATTGAGTGCATTTACATGCACGCCGTCCTCTGGTTAATGGCTCATATCCTGGTTAACTTATTCAGAACAAGCTGTTTGTGTGCAATTTTTATATTCTGATCTAAATTATCCCAGTGTTGATGAATACGCAGAATATTGAGCTTGGTATTGATATTCACTTGGTACTTGATATTTGTATTTCTAGGTACCTTATTCCGCTTTATGCAAACAAGGGATAAAAGCTTTACCTGGTTATTAAATAATGTAACTTGATGTTTCTATTGTCCCATTTAATTGATGTTTCCCCTATACCATTTAATCCTATGTGTACTAGCACTCCTGGGATTGTAAAATGAACGTTTTTTGCATGTGCTGCCTCACTGCCCTTCTCTAGCTTGACTGTCAGCTACCCATCAACAACTTCTGTAGGATTCCCAAGGACCGATTTTGCTCTAAAATGTGACAGTTAAAGTTGCAAAACAACTTTAACTTAAAGAACTTTTAACATATTTCATTCAGAAACTCCCACCTTTTCTCCTTTTCTCTGATCCTAACTGCTCTTGCTGGTTTCCTGATTGTGTGATTTTGTTTCTAGTTGCGAAAGAAGGGCTCTGTGCGGGGCACAAAGGCTGCAGAAGAATAGCCAGGTGTATGTTTGAGCGTGTCTGTGTTAGTCTGAACTGCTGGAAGGCCGGCTGTTGGAGGCCATTTTGCTTCCTTGCCAAGTGTCATGGATACCTTGTGTGTTCCCTCTGGGCTTTCTGTGCTGCTGCATGGCTACACTCCTTTCACTCTATACATTGGTGTCGCCAAAGGGTTTTGGTCCACTGTTTCTGTGTGCACACGTGTGTATGTTCTCACGTGCACCTCCATAGCTCAGTCTGAATTAGTTAATCAATAACACCAGATCTCAGAAATATGAAGCATTTGCCAGGTCGTTAAGTGTTTTGCTGACCCAGTGAAAAACTCCCTGCCATGGTGTGGATGTGTGTTGTGAGTGAGTGTGTGCTCGCCTGTGTAAGTACCTTCTCAATCTCTCTGTGTATATCCAGACATCTGTGCTGACTGTTCTCAGAATCACACAGGCTCTTTTTTAAGAGGTGGCCAGCAGTCAAAAACATACAAAAAAAGGCCTACTCAAGCCTTGTACCTGCAATCCAAAGACTCACCATAAAGAATACAAGGCAGAGAAGAAAAACAGTCCTCTCTGGAATCACAGGCTCTCATTTCTGTGTATCACATTCTGTGTAGAGCCTTACCGCTGGTTCCCTCTTGGCCCTGCTCTAAATATCAGTCTGGGAGCTTTTTGGCCGTACAAGGAGAAAAAGGGAGGAATCCAGGCCGGACTGGCCAAAGTGGGCCAAGCTCAAACATTCCTGGCTTACTACCAACACAGAGCATTTTATGCTTTTGCCTTTCTCCCCTCACATCTCGCCCAATCTGGCATGTGTTTCCCATTTTCCCCTGGAGTAAGTAAGCAGGCGGGTGCCATCAAATAGGGCTGTGGCAAGGAGGATGACTAGGCCTGAGCCTCTGGACACAAGAGTCAGCAGGGTCACAATAAGCCTCTATGAAGCAGCTGTGTATGAAGGAGTGTTAACACACCCTATTACCTGTATAGCTGAACTTACTACACTGCGTTATATGAATGAGAAACACAATGTTGTGGGCACGATGCACTAACAGGCCTGTCTGTCTGCTTGTATGCTAACACTGGTGTGGTGCTGGTGGTGGAGAGAGGAGGAGGCATGAGGGATGGAGGAGAGAGAGCTGTGGGGTGGGGGAGCCCTTCAAGATGGCTCCCTTTCCCTCATTAACATACAAATGGAATTCTGCAGTTGAAAAGGAGTCTGTGCTGTGATTGAGAAAAAGGGAGGGAGGATGGAAAGAAAGGATGGAGAAGTGGTAGGATGAATCCTCATGCCATTTCATCAGATCTGTCTATTCCTCTGTTTAGAGCCACCGTTGGTTTGAACTGTTCCATTAAGGTGTTCGGCTATCAGATTCTACCACTAATTGACTTTCTAAAGCCATCAGCCTCAGGGTGGCAGAATCCGAAAGTGATGCTTTTATCTACCTAGAAGACAAACAAGGGGCTCGATAAGAAACCTTTCAGCGACATTTTCTCAGAAAAGCTATAGATTTCAGTTTGTAAAAGGAAATTTGTTCAATTTTTTGATGGTTTCTGATGCAAGCAGCGAAACCCAAAGTCATCTAAATTGAATAATAGTGAATCCAAACCTGGCTCCTTCACAGTAACTAGCAGCCATTCATGCAGAGTTCCACTTGTTGACACATGCATCCACTAAACCTGTCTTCACTTGTTAAGCTTGTGCAAATCTAATGTGTGTTTACCTCCTTCCATTTTTTTACCACAGCTTCGCCGACAAGGTGAACTGCGAGGAACCAGTGCTGTAGACGAGTGAAAAGGCCAAGGATTTTAAACAACCGCGACAACAACAGTGATGAAGACTGCAAAGAGGGCTCCTTTGGCGCCACCTTTACCATAACTGATTCAGGCTGTGGAGGAGGGGACTCTGCCATCCATGATCAATAGAGCAGATCCCCGACTTGCACCCAATCATAGACATTCTATCCACAGAGGAATTGATTTCTAGAAACCAACACGATCTTAGCTGATAACGATGTGGTTAATTTTGATCTCCTGGGCAGAGAAAGGCCAGCTATCATCATCATGTTATTGACAAGGCCTAACCCTCTGGATAGATATGAAGAGGAGCTACTTGCGACTGGAGATGAATATTTACAAAAGCAGTTTAATTGGCTTGATTCCATAGTGGCAGGTATTGGACCAAATACTCTATTTTGCTTCAGGAGGATATTTTCCTCAGTGCTCTGTCGGCCATTTTTAATTTCCCTTCGTTGTTAAAGTCGTCTCCAAAACATTCCTCAAGATGTTGCCCTCCCTTGACCTCTCTCCTCCTCCTCCTATGTGTCCTCCTCTGTTTTTAGCTGTAAAATACTGTAGCTCAGTGGTTTGCATTCCCCGGCACAAGTCTGTTTGTCATACTCCTGTTCCTTCCTGCCACAACCTCCATTAAGAGATTACTAACACCCTTGGCCCATTGTAATCCCTCCCCCATCATCTCACCCCACCTTACCCAAAGCACTGCATCTTATTAACACTGACAATCTTGCCTGTACAGGTATTCACTTTCACTCCCATGCAAATTTCAGAGAAACCCACACACTCTGAGGTATGACACAGATCCACTGCACACACGCACAGGTGTGGATGCCTTTGCAGTGACTGATACCTTTTAAAATTTCAAGCTGGGCAGATCCATGCAAGCTTGCTCGACTAAAGGATGTTACTTTGGAAGTGTTTACAGCTCTCACTGTTTTTCCTTCACACACTCCCTATTCTAAACGCACACACACATATATATATACAACGCAGCGTTCTCCTCCCCAACAGATGTCCCCAGAGAAAAAACTGCACTGAAAAACAGCCACAGATGGTGCTACACCCCTCCAGCCTGTGTCACAAGCTACACTGCACCGCTCTGTTCACCCCACCTCACCCAGCCTGCCCCAGAGGCCCGCCTTACTCAACTGGTTCTCTGAGGTGGTGAGCGTTTCCCTGACGGTGAGGCCTGCCGAGCAGGGCCGACAGGTAGACTCTCTCCACAAGGTCTATGGTGTGTGCTTCATGCTTGGTCTGTTTACAGAGCCATAGCAGCCTTAGCCGTACCCAGTCAACACCAGCACCACACACTGCTTGCCTTAATCTCTGGACCTTTATATGTACCGCATTGTACCTCTGCCGCCAACTATTGCTCTAGCTACCTCCCTTGTCTCAGTCCAGGGCTTGTCCCGCCCTCTGAAGGTTAGCACTAGCTATTTAGCTGTTGCTCCCTGGGTAGGAGCTCATCTGTTTGTTCATTGCAGTGCTTGGTGAGAGAAATCGTTTGACAAGTTTGTGATTACTTTTATTTTTTTGAGGGTGTAGGAGTACAGTTCATTCCCTTTATGTCCTGGTACAGTACGTGTCAAAGCACTTAAGCTAGTGCATTTTCCTCAGAGAGAGATAACTTATAATGAGAACAAATTGCAGCCAGTACACTGATGTCGTTGCAGACTGCTGTAGATGTACATCTTTGCCTCAAACCAGTGGTTTTGACAGATATGCCATATTGTTGACTTGTCAGCTGCACTGGGCTCCTTTTCCCTCGCCTCCAGAATCATGTGGCACTGGCTCACAGTGTTGATCATCACGAGTGTTACATACATTACAAGCGGTTTCTTCATTCTCAAACCTTAATGCTGTTCTTTGTATTTTTGTGTGGGGTGTATGTCTGTTAAATTGTGCTACTGGAATGTGGGTTTGTTTTTAGATAACTTTTCAACCTCAGCCTTTTTTTTTTTTAACCAGACATAGCTGTAATGAAATGTTTTGGGGGAGTGAGGGTTCCAAATAGTTTTTTATATTCAGTAACTCTTATGGGGGAATGTGATCACTTCCTCAGTAATGGGTTGATGGCTTGCCCAAAGAGTATGAGTGGATCTCTGATGTGATTTGTTTACATGTATTCAGCACTTGTCTTTGGCTGGTGATACAGTTTTGGAGTAATGCATGCACGGCAACAAAATTTGGGCAACGCTACAATGTTAAGGATCCTTGATATTGTTATGATCAGTTGCCCCAGATGTTGTGCTCTGTATCACTGCCTCTACCTTACCACATGCTTTCCATGGGCAATATGGCAATACAGTAATTAACATGATAGGAGGTGATGGTAATGTAGCCTCATAACATTTTGACAGTATGAGAAGACCAGTTGATTTTTCTAACTGTACAGAGATATCACGTGTGCCTCTACCTAAGAGTGAAATGTGCAAAACAAAAGGTCTTCAGCATGATCAATGTCTTAAAGTCTGTCTTTACAATCCCTGCTGTCTATTGAATGGAAAACCCAATAGCAAAAGAACACAACCTAAATCGGTGGTTCACCATCTATCAAGACAATGATGAGGGAGAGAGAGTCTTCACTAGGAAAGAAAACTGTACAGTCTGATCATGATTTATGAAATTTACAACTGTTGAATTTCTAAACAGCTTGCTTTTAAATGTTTCTGATCATCTTTTGAAATTCAGGGGACATGGTAGTGAATGTATAATGTGCCTTTTCTTTCTTTAGATCTTTGTTGTGTGCCATGAAGTCTACACATTGTGTCTAAATATCAAATAAATTTCACCTCTAAACTTTCCCGATTCTGGTTCATTTGGTACGTTCTGCTTGACATTGAACCAGTGGATATGTTGCTAAGCAGGCTGAAGAGATCTGTCAACACCCCTTTAATCTCTTTTTTTTTTTTTTTAAAGCCTCTTCTTAGAGAGAGCTCCCACCTTCTGTCTGCACACCCTTGAGCCCTGCTGGTGGCAACAGGAAGCCACTAGACATAGCCGCTAGTATGGACCATCATATGCAATGCAGTGTGTTTTGCAATATATATACGGTTGTGTGCCGTTTCCCCAGTGACTGTCTGCTGTCGTTTGCTCTTCAAATACTTTATTTTTGATAATACACAAAATGTTCAAGATTTACATTGGGTTGTTTTGAAATGCATTTGGCATGGCAGGGCCAGGAGCTGGAACATGGAGAGGCCTCCACTGTAAAATGCACGTCAGATGAGATTAGCATTCCACCAGAAAGCTTATTGGTGACTCCAGCGTGGCCCAGTCCGTCCGTCTCCTGGAGGTCAGCAGAGTCACACAATAACAGCGGAATCGGTGCTAAAGAGCAGGAAGAGCGGCCAGTCTGCCGGCCGAGATATCCGCTGTTTTATTGTTTGTGGAGAACGGTCACATGTGCCTGCTGCAAGGAAACAAGTCATATCTGCTCCAGAACAAGCAAATAATACTGTTTCTAAAAGGGGAGATGGGCAGAGTCGCCCACACACCTCCTGTTAAGTGGCAGCTCACAGTAGTCTGCAGCAGGCATGTATCCATCCATCCATGTGTCTTCCTCGCAGAGATGACAAAAGGGCATGTCATGAGTGAGCCCCTGTAGTTATAATAAATGAGGCAACAGATGAAGAGAAGAAATGAATCTCCAAGGGACGCTCGAGACTTCCCACGGCAGGACACCCAGGCATGTTGCCCGAGAAAGATTAACAAAGTTGACACAACCAGGGCTACAAACACGTCATGATACCCGGAACAAAATAGGTTCATATTTTGCTCATGAACAGAATATTCTTAAACGTGTCAAACTGAATTTGTATCAGACACTATGCACAACAAAGCGGAGCTGCATTCCCTGCTGCAAGACGCCACACCAGTGCGAGAGCTTCTGTTTTTCAAGGAAGT
>OMLF01012815.1:0-12406 GCA_900302615.1 Holocentrus rufus | reverse complement strand
TGGGGGGGGCTTAAGGGGGTCGTGGCCTTTGACATAAAAGAGTCCCATGATGCACATAGGCGCTGCCAGGCCTGATCAGCTACTTTTGAGGAAAGATGGATAGAAGGTGTGAGGAAAAACAGAATCTGAGTCAGACAGGAGATACATAGATGAACAGAGCGCAGCAGGGCGAGAGTGAAAGAGAAGGGGAGGGCAGGAGAGTGTGAGAGGGGGTGACAGAGGGATGCAGAGCGAGGGAACCCGAGAGAAGAGACCGAGGGGGGATTTGCCATTATTCACATGTTGCGCTCGATCATTCCCTCTATTGTCAAGTGGACAATGAGAGCCAGGCGTACAGGGCTTAAAAAGGATAGGCACATGGGCAGCCACCAAACCTGCAGAGATAAAGAGAGAGAGACTCCAACCAACACAGAGGTATGAGAGGAAAATAACTTTCCTTTCTTTTTTTGACTTGCACAGATCTTACAAAGCTGTAGCTAGGTCTATCGTACTGATAGGACTAGGTCTATCGTACTGATAGGAACATAGAAATTGGTTTGCAATGTGGTAAAGAGATTACAGTTTACAATCTGGGCCTAGGATCCCAGTGCTTGTTCACTTTGCTTGGCATAAATGTCAAACAAAATTTTCAGACTGCAAGTTTACATTTGAAATTACAATTTACATTTGTGCAGTTGTGGTGCCTTTGGTTACTGGAGTTGAAGAGCTGTAATTATGCATAGAAATTAAAATCACTGTAAGCGTTAGAAATGATCGTAGCTTAATGTCCAGCTGAAAGAGCAACAATGCTGACAGATCTCTATTGCTCAGCATTAGAAGATTAGTGTGTGATGCACAAGGGGAATTAGTGATGAACAATGACTCTGATTTGCCTGTTCAGCAGTTCCATTGTCATACAGCTGTCATGGGTCAAGTACTTTGTTGGCTTCGGCCAATTTGATAGTGTTTTGATGAATGGATCTCAGTTTCTTATCTGATGTGGGGACAGGTACATTTGAAGGGTTCCATCCAAAACACTGTATGTGCTTCTTTGGAGGAGAAATTGCTTCATGAAACTTATCTGTGAATATTTCAAAAACAAAAGAAAATGATTATTCTATCTACAAATTTAATATGCAGAAAGCAAAAGGTGGGCATCATTTTTCCCCCTAATAATGGATATATCATTTTCAAGCAAAGTGGCATTTACTGATATGCAGGATTGTGATGGAATTCCTCCTGATGCTATGAAAGTAGAGTGAGCATTTGCACTATGCAGAAACCTGGCTCTGATGCTAGAGGAAAGGTGGGAAGGTTTGAGCAAGTATGTCACTGGAGCTATCTTCCATGATGGACATTTGTAATCTTCCATCATGGACATTGACAAAGACCTGCAAAACCTCGAGGGCCCAACTTTAAATTCTGGCATGTTATAAGTTCCCACCTCTATACCTGCAGTTAGAGAGCGGTGTGTCTTGCAGAGGCCCGGCTAGGACCGAGAGATAATCTCAAATGGTAGAGTGAAAATTTTACATATTTTCAGAGGACATTACTAAAATGTGAGAATTTCAATGGGTTAACTAAGACCAATATCGAACAATTGAATGCAATACATTTGAAAATGCTTGGAATTAATGTGCAGACAACTTTGCAGTACTTTCTAAAGTAGAGCACTGAATATTTAATAGACTTAGTGCAGGGCATCCATGTGTAAATCACATTTAAGTCCAAATTATCTGTCTTTTCCCTTCCAGGAAAGGGTTTAGGAGGACAGTGCTACCCCCAGCTTCTCCTCGATGCTGTACACATTAGCAGGAGGAGGCACGCTCTGCGGTGTGGCCGCCCTCGTGCTCCTCATCGTGTCCACAGCAACGGACTTCTGGATGCAGTATCGCTACTCTGGCAGCTCGGCCAATCAGGGGCTCTGGAGGTTCTGCATCAACCACAAATGCCATGCCCACACCATAACTGTAGGTGAGTACAAGGCATGTAGTCACTGAACAAAAAGGGTTTTGCCAGTATTATTTTTTTTTGGTTGGTTTTTACAACAAATTTACACCATAACTTAAGAAATTACGACTACGGAGCACCAGTAATTGTTTTTAGCTCAGATCATTAAAGGGCATCCTCCTATTCTGTTCAAGTGCATTTGTGGTTCATCATGGTAGAATGGCATTAACTTAAACACATGGAATAATCCCATGTCTGTGCTTATTTTGAAGCTGGATTTCAGTCTCATAATTTCAGTGGAATGTTTAGGAGAATAGATCACACAGATTTACCTGGCGTCTTGCATCCTCTCTGGTTTCATTGGTAGTGAAGAGTCGGCCTCTGTCCTGCATGAAAGAAGAGCACCGACTTAATCTCTCTTTGTTAAGTTCAAGTCAAAAATCAAGTCCTGACATTCTCCCAGTCATTCAGTTTTTGTTCCTACATCAACTTTATCTTTGAATGAAAGATGGGAAAATTGTTTTGTCAGTTTAAGGATTTCCAGACTTGTATTGTCCATCTCTGTTAGCATATAAAAATCTTCTGACTAAAATGACGATGTCAGACAGTATACAGGCATGGAGCTGGCTATGTCTGACCCCTACCTCTCTGCCTAGCCTTCTGGGACGCGACCCGGGCCTTCATGCTGCTGGCGGTGCTGAGTTGCTTCGCCGGTGTGGTGCTCGGCCTGAGCGCCTTCACCAATGGCACCAAGAACAGGAGGGTCCGGACCGGTGGCATCGCCCTCGTCCTCTCAGGTAACACGATGTAGGGGGAGAGAGAGACTGTTTCTACTCCCGACTGACTCACCCAATGTGAGAAAATGTGAGAAAAGGAATGGGTTAACCTGTTGAAAGGTACATACATTTGTTGTTCTTAACTGGCTAATCCCTGATTACTGAAACCCCGATACAGGACCCTTTGATGATCTTTGATCTGGCTTGTTGTCTCCCAAAGGGTCCTGTGCTGCTCCGTGGAGAATTCTCCCCTCAAAAGGCAGTGAGGTGAAAAGGCCCAATATCAAACAAACTATGTGGAGTTTCCCCGAACCAAACAGATATCCATAATCCCTTAATTGTCTGCTTTCTGTTCCAATGAACAGCATGCCATAAACATCATCATGAGCAACAAATATTAAGTTTACTAACCTGGTTTTGACAGAGGACACCAATCATTAGGCTTTCATGGACCAGAATGCACCTTGGCATAGATTCTACAAATCTCTTGGACTCTGATAGTGGTAGAGAGCGCTGTCGAACACGTTGGTCCAGAATCTCCTATTGGTGTCCAGTTGGGTTGAGATCTGTCATAATCCATAGAATCTGATTTACATAATTTTCATCTTCATCAAACCATTCAAGGCCTCTGTGAACTCTGTGTTGAGCCTGAACTATCACTGGAACGGTGTTGTTTGGGTTGGTATTGTAGTTTCTTGCTCATGCAGGCATATCAGAGCTGCATGTTTTTATGCATATGTTTGACTTAAAACCAATGCATTTTTCCATCCTCAGGTTTCCTGGCTCTGCTGGCTCTGGCCATTTACACTGGAGTGACGGTCACTTTCTTTGGCAAACGCTTTGTTGACTGGCGCTTTTCCTGGTCCTACATCATAGGCTGGGTGGCCATCATTTTGGCTTTCGCTGCAGGTATGAAAAACAAACAAACAATCTAACATCAGACATCAAAGGTGCATCGATTCCATTTCATATGTAGAACATCCCATTTAGGAATGAAGACTCATTTATTAAAGACTCCTTCAAGTTCCCCCATAAGTAGCTTCAAAGTTAGAAAAAACATTTTCCTGTCATGTACAATAGTGTCACATACATATTCTGCAGGTTGCAGCTTCATTGAAGCCACATCACAGTTACACTAAGTGAACTCAAGGTGTGCAGAATTACTTCAAATAGGAAGTATCTAGATGTCTTGTGTATCATTTTATACACATTTCCCTGTAATTCAGTAGGATATATTTGGTATCTTTGGAGACCATGGGATCTCCACTGGAATCTAACTGAATTAAGCTCAGCAGTGCAGCATGCATTTGTAAGGACGAATCCATGGATTCGATCAGCAGGGTTGCAATTCTAATTCATCCTGATTGTAATTTTGATGAGTAAAGACTTCTCCTATCCCTGTTTCTTTCAGGTGTGTTTCAGCTCTGTGCTTACCAGAGGACTATTGCAGAACCTGCACCTCCAAACGTCCCTGACACCTGAACCACAGAAACACTCATTCACCCACAACCACAAAGTTACAGACTACTGCTATGGACTTCACCACAGCTTTGGAAAGTACCTAGAATAGAATAAATAGAAACAGTAGACTCCTGTGTGGTTTCTCTGCAGACTTACTGACAGTAACTGACATTCAGTCAAGTAATATTTTTCTATTGGCATGGATAGAAGAGTGCAACAGATCTAGTCACAAACTTTCAAAACACTCACATTAAGTCAGTTCCATGGTCAAGCTCCAACTATTGAATTTCAAGTGTCATAAATGCATACAGAAGCAAATGTCTCATTACAAAATGAGATATTTGAAAAATGTGACACCCCGTTCCCTGTCTGACAAATTGATTGTCATCATATGGTGTGTCAACAGAAGACACACCATAAACTAGCATTGAAATCTTTTATTGTTCATTTATAGTCCACAGACCTCCATTTGATTAAGGTTTAGTATCATTGTCCATTTAAGAAGATTTTTGTTGTCTGTTTCAGTTGTCATTTTGGAAATAACAGTAAAAAAAATGTGAACGCTCTTATTAGACTAGTAATTATATATTCTGTATAAGTGCTAATTTTCAGTGAATGAAATAACAGATTAACCTAACCCTTATTTTCCTGAAAATCCTCTGGAAATCCCTGTAAAATCCCTTGGAGGGGGGGCTGATCTTGATTAAAAATCATTAAAATGTCAAATTCAACAATGTACTGAGGTGTTACATTTGCACATCAGAGATTGTCCACTAGATGGCGGTCTTATTCCACATGCAGATGACATAAGCTCAACATTTTTGCTTTTCACCTTTTGGTTCCTGGTTGAAGTTAAATACATTTCCTGTTCCCTACTTCAGCAAATATGACATTCTGCATTAAAATTCTGAATAGGCTTTAGCCCATTACAAGTCATAATTCAATTTTTGCTGATTAAACATCCAGTTAATCAGCTCTGACATTTTTACTAGTAGAAATCTTTATTCAAGATATCTGTGATGCAGCTTTTAATTAGTCCAAAATGTCATATGTCACTAATGATGTATACAGGATTTCATTACATAGAATACAGTTTTTGGTAGAAAAAAAATCCAATTCCGTTTTTTACTAGAAGATTATAATTCCAGAGATGAGTTGCCATATTGTGACTCAATTAGATATACGGATGTGGAATTTTTACTTATAAAAATAACAGTGCTGATATGGCGTTAGTTTCTATAAGTTAAAATGTAATTGTAGATTTCTGGAAGTGGATTTCTTTTTCTTGTAAGTAGTACTTACATACACGAAAATACAAATAATCAAAATTAGATATAGATATTCCACCCTGATATTATGGCTAGTCAAAATTGCTGTATGGACATGTTAGATCCACATTCTAGATACCTTGAACAAGATATTCTACAAGTTATTTTCAATTTGAGTTTAAAGTTGGTGGCATTTGAGCCTGAACTGGTTTGCCATTGAACCATCTGTAATTTACATTTAAAGTTTTTTTAACAATAGGGTTCAGACACCTTTTCTGTGTCAAAACTTTTCAGGTGTTTTCCAGACGTTCATTTCATTCGATTGTTCCTCAGAATGTGGGCTGATTGTGGCTCGGCAGCATGACTCAACTGGGCCATTTCCTCATAGCAACACATATGACAGTGTAAAATACATTTGAGCCTACAACTACAAAATAAGCACGCTGGGACACTTTCCCAGATACCTTGTGCAGCTCCAAAATTTGAAATGATCAAATTCACAATCAATGCATTTAATTCTTCAAGATCAGTGTAGGAAGTAGGAATAAATGACAAGATGAGAAAAGCATGATTTACTCCTTGCAACAGTTGATTTATTTTGAACAATAGCAAAGCCATCTCACAGAGACTACTTTGAATTACACAGAATGCAAATAAATATATATAGGACCATAGTAGAATTAAGGACATTAACAATTGATACAAAAATTATTTACAACACTTTGAATAGTGCAAAACCACACAACTTCTGCCCTCATCACTGAGATTCTTGCATTAAGTCCTTTTTGAGGACAGTGGATTTTTGTGTGTGTGTGTGTGTGTGTCGCCCCCTGGTGGGGGATCATAAGAACTGACAGTACTGTGTGTGGCGTGTTGACAAAAACCTTAGCTTAGACAGGAAGTAGCAGAAGTCACACCAACGCTTGCTACACCTTGTCGAAACAGATTGGGAGAGCTTCCACAACAAGGGTGATGAAGTCACTGAGATGTGGTGTGGATATGCATCGTTAGGTTAGTTTAAAAGGGTCAGGACAGGGGAACATGAAAAAGCAGCCATTCTGAGAAGCTGAACACAGTTACATCAATCAACGAGACTGACAAAGTTTAAGTCACATAAGTGATTCTCAATGAAAAGTGAAGATCATTCTCTCTTTGAGATATCTGAGGAATTCCAAGATGTAGGTGAACCCCACCCCAAGCACTCAACTTTGAAATGACAAAATGAAAGCGCAAGAGTTGTGAACCTAAAACCATGTGGCAGGTAGTGCCCACCACCCCTGAGTGAAAAGAATAATAAAGAAAAGGTCTTAGCACCTTCAGATACCACAGAACGCCATCTTTGCCCCTCTTTCTCAATCCAAAAGCGATGTCTTTGGATTGTGACAGGCACAACACATCGTTTTAAAGTGCGTTCGCTCACTTGAGCCGTTCCTTTCACTCTCACTTTTCATTTCTCTACACAATTTCCTCCCCACCAACAAACACCATTTAAAAACAAAAAGAAAGAAACAAATCACTACTTTTTTTGCCATGCATAATCACTTGTTGCATATTGAAATTTCTTTTTTGGACCACTACTTTGTTGCTGTTGAAACTTGGACCTTACAGTAACAATGTGGTTTTGGTAGTTAACAGCTTTAAAAAAGTTCTCCTGTTAAGGTGACTAGAATGAGAGTGCATATATCAGTCAAGTGTCGATGTTTTAGACACATGCATAAACATTACAAATACAGTATTGGTGCTACTTTAAATCACCTGAAACATCTAGAACTGCCACTTGGTCCTTGAGAGGCCAGTCAAGGACAAGTGGTACATACTTTTGTTTGCTTTAACACAACATTGGTCATCATTTCTTTTCCTGGTAGACAGTACATAGACAGATATCTGAACCAGAGCGTCCACGTGTCAAATCTACTTTTGATGACCGAAGTAATAGAAAATACCTACATAGAAAGACAAGATCAACGCCTATGATTACCTCTTTATGCGTGATCGTACTAAATATTTGTGCAACAATGACGGGTTTCTCCAGCTGGAGGGAAAATAATCTCCGAACATTGATCATTAAACAGGTTTAAATCATGCCGAATGTCGGGGAATTAATACTGCAATCAGTGAAGAGAGAGAGAGGATGAGACCATCATGAGAATATCAAGTTCAGCATGGCTGATCTGAATTTGAGATTTCTGCTATCATCATTTCAGCCCGCATCTGATTAGGAAGATTAGAACCCTTCGGAGAGAAGTACCTAACAGTTACTGAATGGAAAGATTAAAACACAGATCTGTATACACCCTCAATAAAACGTGATAGATAGATGGGAGGGTAAATCAGGCAAATCAGAGACAGGAAAGCAGTAAAAAGCCGTCTCTGTGCACTCATGCAAAAGATGTGCACTGTGTGCATCTTTGGCTATGCATAGCACGACGTCTCCGGTGTTGAGGTGCAGTAAATAAAAGCACTACAGCAGGCTGATGTTGATTGGTATAGCCCTGTTCCCACCTCATGCTCAGGAAGGAGAACATGTCTGAAGGTAGACGGACAACAGGAGTTCACAGATGAGGAACAGTTTTTGTTAGACAAGCGCTCGTCAACTTGGTAGCATGGCACCTTGTTAAGTTTGAGCCGTTTGGCTTTGGTTTCAACCACAGAGACACACTGCAACCAGGCAGTGCGCATGTGTGTTTGTGTGTGTGTGTGCATGTTGGCTTGGCTCTGTGTAAGTCGTGGCATGTCCTTCGTCTACTGCACGAGGAGGAAGTATAGCCCTTCACATTGGCCTACTATCTCAAGTTAGGGAGATTTTCTCCAAAATTGCACAGGTCGGCCGTCCTCCGGGCAACAACACGGGCCGTGTTGGGAGCACAGTCTGAGCAGAATGAAATTCTCCCATCAGGTTCTGCTGGGGAGCGGCCATAAACATCCTCCAATCATGAGTCAACCAATCTCTCCTTCAGCCAATGAGGGTTATGTGTCTTGATACCTGAGAAAACAAGATAGAACCAGTTGAGTATGGAATGATGAAAACAAGTTCACACAAAATCTAAACCTCACAATACCTAGGCATTCGGTTACATGGCAGCCAGGCTGCACCTGCTGTGGGAATTCACCTGAAGAGCCTCTGTTTCCTGGTAACAGAGTCAACTGTCTTAACAGTGTGAACATCAGATAAGGGAGGATATCAATCATGTGTCAGATAGCTACAGAGTGGAATATACAACAAAAAAATAATGCATACTTTTTTTTTTATATATTATTGGAATGAATAGCTTTGCCAACTTTTTATTTATTCAACAAAGCTGGTTTTTATTTTGAGGAATGATTTATACTGTGGTGTACTACAGAGTGAAGGGTGACAGCCACGCCGGGGTGGCACTGTGCTTTATGGGTAAAAGAGAAAGAAGCTATAAAGTAGGCCAAAGTATGAATGCAAAGACAGAGAGCAAAGGATGTTTACCCGCTCTGTAGGGCGAACTCAGGAAGGGCACCCAGAGACGTCAGCTGCTCCTCCAGAGCCACAATCCGCAGGCCGATGTAACCTGAAGACAGCAGCAGCAGCAAAACCCTGCCACACACACACACACACACACACACACAAAGCGTATGTCAAGTCACGTTCGCTGCCTTTTCAAAGTCAAATGACATTTCCAGCAATTATCTTCATAAACAGCATTCCAGAGCAGATTGTATGATTCACTACGCTGCTATCAAGGCTTTTTACGTTGCTCTCATTCAAGCACATTCCCTTTGATAATCATGCATTTATAAACAACCCAATTAGAGTTAGACCACGTGCAGCTGATTTCTCACTAGACTTGACATTTCATTTTAAATTGACTTTTTTAAGTATTTTTTTTTTATCATTTTCAATCATGTAAAACTCAAATACATAGCCCTTAGCACTGCTCTCTGAGACCCAGCTCTACATTAATCAATATCAGGCGAGGGGAGCAGCCTCATTATTTAATATGAACCCCCAAGCCTCAATTCTAAATAAAGCCTGCCTTTTAAATTGAGATTTAGTGGAGCTACTCACAAAATCAAGTAGATGAAGAGGAGGATGTTGAGGGTGTTGGTCTCTCTCTGAACCAGCAGGGATCTGGCCTTCTCTGTCACACTCCATACCCATGATCCACCTGGGCATGAACATGGCATGAATGTCAGTGTTAATGTGGTAACACATTTCAGCTCTTATGTAAAGTTTCTCACTCCTAAATATCAGTTTTTAATGTTTTTTCTGGCCATCTACAGTATGCGTGTATGTTATCTATATTTTATGAGTAAGAAATGTGATGCAAACCAAATAAAGGTGCCAACAGATAAGCTACTACATTAACTTTAGGTTCAAAGTTCAAAACAGATTTATAAACCTTGAGACAATACAGATACGGAATGTGCAAAAGGACTCCAACTTAGCATTTTGTTCACTATTTCCAGTTTCTCTGTAACTGTGCACATTTTCCAGCAAATATGTCTCCCAACTTCAGATTGTCTAAACCTATGTGTGTGTGTGTGTGTGTGTGTGTGTATTACCTGACACTGACAGCTCCTCAGAGGACGAGCTGTCGCTCTGCTGTGTGCGCAGGCTCCTGAAAGAGGAGCTATTTCCATGAGGCACTGGCTCTGAAGGAGAGAAGAAGATAGAAGGAAAAAAAACAACATATCTGTGAGTCCTTGGACTTTGCCTGACTGCTGGCTGAGACGGGACAACGAACACAACAGATAACAGCACCACAACAAAAATGTTGTTTTTCCGTTATTGCACAGCTTCTGTCAGATGCATTACTGCCCACCTGTCAGAAAAAAGTTTTTGATACTAGACATAATGCATGATAGGGTTTAATGATTTAAAGATAAACTCAGCTGATATTTGTCTTTGTTTGAATATCAGATGTTGGACAGTCTGTGTTCCCTTTCCGATATGAAAGAGGTCATTTTTTTCTTTTTTGTTAAAGCTTTTTAGTGTTGTTTAACAGTCCTTGTTTTATCTTTTAATTTTGCATTTGAAATATTCTTCGTTCATTTTGTTAATTCACACATTTCATTATAAAGATTAGGTTTAGATTAATTTAAATAAATACATAAATGAATGAATAAATACTGGAATCGATACCATTTAAAACATAAAAATTAAAAATTAAATTGAATTGTAATCATGTATGCATGCCCAGAAGTAATGTAAAAGAGCGAATCTAAACCTCTAATCTAAATCTCTTTGGTCCCTAGCCTGCTCTTCTGTCTAGTTTATTTGTCTTGACACTTTTATATCGTGCAGGATCACTTCTGGGATAGAGGTTGCATTTATCCCATCAGCTACAGCTCTGACCCTGGCACTCCTTATGATTTATTGATTGTAATCCTGAGCTTGGCACTGAACCTTAACACTACTGCTGCATTCTGGACAACATCACCACCTGAAACTTAAATGTAATGGAAAAAAAGTCAAGCGAGGAGCTCCTGCTGCCCTCTCACCTCTGTGCGGTTTGTGCAGAGGAGAATCCAGCAGTGATCGCTGGTCGGAGCCGTCGAACTGGTCAAAGCTGTCGTCCAGACTGGACTGGCTGGAGTTCTGAGGAGATGGAACAATGTACTATGAGAAACAGCTTCAATATATTTTTATAATAGGGATGCAAAATAATGACTGCCAGATTTGGTGCACCAACTTAACCAGCCACAGTAAAAACAAGCAGGTCATTATGGATGCATTCAAGTGGTGTTTGCAAAAGGAAATCATTTCACAAGAACAAGAAAAAAATAGATTACTGTGGTTAATTAAAAAACATCCAGAATCTAAATATGATTTATATATATATAAAATACCCAAAAGCCAAATTCAAAACATTCTTAATGACTGTGATGTTTTTGATCAATCCAAAGCTCTCTCACCACTAGTTTGCTCTTATCGAAGCTGTTTTCGGCTGAGGAGAAGACTGGGCTGCTGTTGGTGCTGCCGTCCTGTGAGGACAGAGGAAACAGTGTTCAACTTTGTGAGGAAGGACATTTTCAAAGTGACATTATTGTAAACCGGTGGCGTTTTGGTAATTAGAATTGGAAATCAGTTGAGACAACCTGAGCGTGCATGCAGGATCCACTCACCTCTAACTGAGGACAAACTGAGCGCAGCAGCTGATAACAAGACTCTCTGTTCCGCAGAGACACGAACAAGAACTGAAAGATGAGAGAGGAAAAAAAAGAAAAAAGGAAGCACATTAGCTGTCTGCGTGGCTGGCTGGACTTCACCTTGAAAATATATTGAGTCCCTGATTAGAACTGGTCCAAGTTTACATCTTATAACAGTTTATTGTGGTTATGTAAGGCTTTGCGTTGACTTTGAGCGCGTCTGGTTATTAGCTAGACTCCCTGCCTGCCTTATCAGTGGTTTATTAAACGATTAAACCGGTCTGGGGCAGGAGGCCGGGCCAGACACTGACCTTGTCTCCCTCCGTGGTGCGGATGGACAGGGCGTTGGGCACCAGCAGGGCCGTGTTCTGCTTCTTCACGATGTGGATGCTGGGAACTGGAATCACCACCTACGACAGACACAGAAGAAATTGGTTCTTGACTAAGATTACTCATTTTTGTGGGACTTCTTGGTACAATAAAACCTATCATAGCTAATAATAATTAAAGAAAATTTAATTAATGATGCATTTCTTTGTTCCCTGGGAGAAATATCAAAAAATAAATCAGCTCAGTCCTAATTCCTAAAAGCTGAACTACAGTGCAAGAAAACTTAAAAGAGGCATGTGTTAAGATCAAAGATATCCAGTAACCGAACCACAGGGAGTGGCGGCTGGGCGATGTCCTACCCTGGTGTCCTTTAGCAGAACCGAGGAGTAGAAGCAGGCGTGGCTCTGTGTGATGTACAGCCGGCCGTGGTAGGGCACTTCCTTCTGCAGGGCACAGATGTATGCTGGGAGGAGGAGAGGAGACCAGGCTCTGTTAGAGTTACATTAAATCTGGAAGCTGTAG
>OMLF01012811.1:0-25363 GCA_900302615.1 Holocentrus rufus | reverse complement strand
TTTTTTTTTTTTTTTTTTTTTTTACTATCATTTTTATTGTTGACTGAAGTGGAGTCATGCTGGTGCAAAGATCACAGCAACCCGGCTAGTACGCCAGCAGACAAACAACAGTACGTACAAATGAACTCTAAAAGACAAATACAGCAGTTGATACAAAGAAAAGGTCGCGGGTAAAGAATTGTAATGAAGAACAGACCAAAACATATACAAAGACGGATAAGATCTAGAAAGACATATGAATGATAGGACTTATCCAATGTATCAACTGATTTGGGAAGGGCCTGTCTACTTTTGGGTTCACTGGCATTTTATGGTTGGACAGCTTCAATAATTACAGTGCAAAGTGTATTTCTTTTTAAAGATTGATAAAATCTACCAATATGGTGAGATAATTTCCGATGTAAATCAACTTGCTTTAATAATACAATTTATGCTTTTCATTTTCTTATTATTGTTGGAGCCATCTGCCTTATTCTGCCTTGTTTTGGGATGTTGTTTTTCTAGAAATGTCCTGAAACTTAGTGCTCTGGAAACTGTTGATATTGTATTAGCAATTTTTATTTATTTATTTATTTTGTCATTTTTGTTTCAATCCAATTTTGTTCGGCAAATTAAGATATCAAGACTGAGTATGGCATAAATTGTCAAGCAAGCTGAAGGTCCATTCCTTTGACATAGAGGACCAGAATAAAACAGACATGCAGGATGAAGTGTTTTATAACAAAATGGAGAAACAAATATATGTAGAGGAATCCTCCTTCCCCCAGTTTTGAAATAATTGGAAAGAACAACCTTGGAGTATGTTTGACTTCTCTTGTAGCTTCTTCCATAGGCAAAAACCTTGATAAAGCAAAAGAGAGGGAAAGCAGAAGTGGGTAGAAATAAAAGTATGTTGACAGAACAACAGAGATGGGGAGCGGGGATAAATTCTTACACCAAAAAAACAATGTAATAAACCAATGGGGAAAGGCTGACAAATGAAGTATGACACAAATGGAGGGAAAGAGAGAGAAAAGGCAAATGAGAAATAAAAGGGAAGGCCGTGAGAAAAAATTGTGTGGACATAGAGAAAAATGGATGTACAGAGAGAAAAAGAGCGGAGCATTAAAGCATGACAAGAAAGCAAAGAAGGAATAACTAGGCAGATAGAAAGTGAAGGCTAAGATGAAACATTGTTGGGCAGAAGCCAGAGCTCGGTCAAAGTGAAACAAATAATGAAATAGTTGTCTTGCACAGGCAGAAACAGAGAGAGAAAAATGAGTGAGAGTTTAGAAAAAGGACAGATTGATCTTGTGATGAGTGCAGATAGAGCGAGGCCAGAGAAACATTACAGGGGGAAAAAAAAGCTAAAGAGAAATGAATGTGGCAGAAAAGGGAAAGGTAAGGAGAGGACAAGCAGATACGGAGAAAAGATGGTTAATCAAGGGCAGAAAGAGAGCAAGCGTATTGAGGAAAGGGAGAGGGAGGTTGGCAGTCGAGGATGCTGAGGAGATGTTGCAGGGGAGGGAAGCGAGGGAGGGGAGAAATTGATGAAGAGGAGGTGGACAGTTGAGGGAAGAGGCAGACAGAGGATGATGGGAGATGGGGATTGAGCTCCAAGTTTGGAGGGAGAGAGAGGTGGGCAGGTGAGGGTTCGGAGAGAAAGAGGTGGGCAGGGGGAGGCACGAGGGGAGAGAGAGCGAGGTGAGAAAACAGAGAGAGAGAGAGAGGTGGTTATATAGGAGGTAGAAAGCGAAGAAGGAGAGATGGGCGAATTGAGAGAAGTGGTCATGGAGGAAAGGTTGGAGATGGATGAAAGAAGAAAAGAAGAAAAGATGCAGCGAACGAGAGGAGAGAGAGAGAGAGATGGCAGGCCCCTCAGCAGTCACCACTAATGAAGAAGAATGAGAGGCTTCAGCTGCCTGGTGGACCTGCTGACCACACACACGTGAAGCCCCGCACACACACACACACAACCACCTATCCACACACACACTTTCACATATGCACACTCCTGACGGCTCAACTTTTGACTCAGAATTCGAACAAGCAGTCGAACACTTTCACCTCATACCTATGCGCGAATAAGTATTACAAAATGTCTTGTAGATTTATCAAAACTAGGCCTAATTAAAGTTTCTCTCTTCACCAAATATTCTATACGTGCGCTGTGAAGGAAACTTCTGAGGGAAAACGGAGGCGTAGGGTTTTCACACCAAGCCTCTAAATTAGTGTAGAGTGCCTTAATTGGGGCTAAAATCTTGCAGTGTTTTCATATCCTATTTCAAAGAGCTGAACTTTTCTGCAAAGTTGATGTACCATGCAGCAAGTAACACCTTTTATCCTTTGAGACTCTTATCTGTGTCTCTTTTGTGTCTCAATTGCTGTGTCTTCCTGCCCACTGGAGAAAACAGAAATAAAACCTTACAAGTGGAAAATCTTAACTCATAATAAGTTGCTCTGTTGTAGTTCTCCGCAGCAACATCAGTGTTGAATTCCTCCACAAAAATGACGCTCATCCATGTAGCAAGTAGCACATTTTCCTGTTTTGTTTCTCTTCTGGTTTTATTTGAGGGTCTGTTTGTACCTCATTAGCTGCGACTTCCTACAGAAGAGGAAGAAAGTCTCTAGAAAGTGTTCACTGTTTTCTTCCACCTCAACTCGCAGTGTTGAACAAAGGATGATAAAAACTCACCGGAGCGCATCGGTATATAATGCACTGACAAAGGTCTGTTGCCCAAGACTATTATTTTCATGTAAACTTGAAGACACAGGACTGCCAGTGTGATTTAGTATTTGTTTCCTTTTGAATTTTTGGCTAATAAAAACCAAAGACTGGCAATAACCAGAGAGAATGGAGTGCAGAGAAGGAAAAAATTGAGAATGTGTGAGAAAAATACTTCTCCATGTATGATTTCTATATGTGTTGTAATAGTGTCAGCGTTAAGGGTGATACATCTGACCTTCTCAGCTTTACAGTCATGTGTTGTGACTAATTTTATGGTTATTAGCCATTTAAAACCTGTCTCAATGATGATAGACATTGAGGCTAAAATTGTGCTGCACAGGGTTAAAGGAACACTCCAACGTTTTGGGCAAAATACCCTTTATCCAGATTACCCAGACTGAGACCAGATGTTAGATACTATTTTCATCTCTGTGCGTCGACTGGTTCAGTTCCTATGGGAACCAGACCAGTGGACCAAAATCAGTTTTAGGAGAAATTAGATAGTTGAAACTTTAATTGCTAAACACATGTATTCTTCCATCTAGCGCAGTGAGCCACGCATTGCTGAAGGTATGGTTAGTCGACGGAATGATACATGTATTCATTAGTTATAGTTGCAGCCAAAAAAGAATTCCAACACGTGTACTTCAAAAACACGATACATTGTGTAAGTAAGACAGCTTCAAGGTTTATATAAGGATTATTTTTTTACTTTGACAGAGCTAGGCTAATGACTCATAAAGTTTTTATGCTAAGCTAACACAAAATGCTACCCATTGGAACCGAAGTTTTCATTTTCATTTCATTTCATTTTTAAGAATCGCTGTATTGCCAAATTCCCATTTTTTTAAGTACTACACTACACATAATCCAAAAACAAAATCCACCAATCATAGAAATCACTTCAACAATGAAGATGTTAAGCACACCAAGGTCGACAGTTTGTTCTAGGGCGGGCCTGGCTGGCCACTAGTGAACTTGAATTACCATTCTGATACGTCCACTTGTAGGCGACCCTTTATAATTAGCTCTACTTCTTCACAATCGGCCTCCAGTTTGAACATGTATGGCTGAATTACACCTATATTGCCATTTGCGAGTGTAGTGTAATGTAGCAAAACAGAAAACAAGCTGAGGTTTGTGTGTTTGACGGCGGGCGGGCAGAGTTGGAGGTGAGCAGGTATGCTCACAGCAGAGGGTTGGTGTCGATTTGAATAGAGGCGGGGACTACTTGCTTATTCATAGACCTGTGCATACTAAATGAAGTTAAAGGTGTACAGTTTAATCTGAGCCATTTTAAGGCATGATGGCATAATTTTTTTCGTAGAACAAACTTTCCATAGAAAAAAATACTGTTTTGTTGAACAGAGATGAGCTTTTAAGGGTTTTATCAGTGCTTGGAATGGGTCTTTAAGTTGAGTGAATTGTACCATTAGACATCAGGCTTTACACAGATTTGGACTTGGTGTTAACTTACATATAATAAAAAAGTAATAATCCATCTACTGTTTGGTATAAAACTGCAGAACATAGCCCAAAAGATCCTTAGGTGTAAGAGCTGAAGCCATAGATTTTGAATTGATGGAATGGTCATTCCAACTCTATATAAATATATAAATTTATACTCTATAGTGGTCATTTATAGCTGGTACACTTACAGTGGTTGCCATAGAATGTTTGATAAGGTTGCCGTGAAAATCAGTGTTGATTTGGTGCACGAGAAACTGAAAGCTGGTGTGTTGCCATGGCAACATCATAATTTGGGTGAACATTCCAGTGGCACTTATGATTAACATTCGAACTTTCTGCGTGTCATGCTCTGTCCATATATGAAACACTGATCATTTACATAATATCACATTTCTGTGGAAGCTATTTTATGTGTATGAAAGAAAATTACAATGACACACTAGGAATACGCTTTCTGTATGTTCAGGCTTCATGGCTAAAGCATAGATGCCATGTTGATGCTCAGTGGGTTCACTGTGGAAAACGATTATCATTTTGAAAGACAAAGAAAAAGTAAGGAACCTTCTTTATAGATTCTGAGTGTAAGAAAAAGAACAAAAAGTGAGAAAATAAAAAGAGATTTCTCTTTGTCTTTATATTCTTCATTAATGAAGTTGACTGTGACAAATTCAAACAAATATATGAAATAACATTCACTTCACAACTTTGCCCTTGTATTTTATTTATTTTTTTTTAGCTCTGTTCCCCTTTTGAGAGTCTTTGTGCCTTTGTGTGTTTTAGCTGTCACTAGTGTCAATGGTGTATATTTGCATGTTTTATGTGTTGATGGATATATTGTGCTGCTTTGTGTGTGTGTGTGAGTGCGTGCGTGTGTCTTGGGTCCATTGAAGAGTTTGACACTGGAGTCATGGACCTCTGACTTGCTGAAAAACAGCCCAATTTATTATCAAGCGTGGTTGGAAAAGAGTTTGGGAGTGGGAGAGGCAGTAAGGTCGATGAACCACTGTGTTCAACGCCCAGATGGAGGAAACGCTGCAGGGCTAGAAACTTTTTACCCTAGAGCCTCTCTGTGACAGGTGAGACTAGTCTCTTCAAGTTGAAGGCTCAAACTCAAACTCACCTTAACCTGTAATCTCATGCCTTTTATTGTTAACAGGGTCTGTATTCTGTGAAACTGAAATGGAAACATGGTAGAAAAAATAAATATGTGTGCACATTTGTACTCTTTGTTTGCACATCTGTACATGCACATTCATAAGCCGAATACCCTCGAATTCCAAATCCGTACCCTCAGATTGAAGTTGGAGAGTGAAAAGCACAATATACATACAGTGTAGTATACAATGTACAAATTACGTTATGTAACATTAGTATTGAATATCCTCGAATCTAAATAAATTGGTTTTACCTGGCTGATGCCATATCACCTTCTGACTTTGAATTGCCTCGTGCATATGTAGAATGACAACATTTGAGCGAATGGAGCACATGGATGGTGGTGCGAATCTAAGGATAAAGTTTACAAATTCAAGGGTTTGGTTTAAAAATCTAAAGATACGGATTTGTAATCTGAGGGTACAGTTTACAAATCTGAGGGTACGGATTTATAATGTTAGGGTACCGTTTACAAATCTGAAGGTACAGTTTACAAATCTGAGGGTATATGGATTTGTAATCTGAGGGTACGGATTAGTAATCAGAGGGCAGGGTTTACAAGTATGAGGGTATGGATTGGTATTCTGAGGGTACAGTTTACAAATCCGAGGGTACAGTTTTCAAATCTGAGTGTAGGCATTTGTAATGTCAGGGTATAGTGTGCAAATGTGAGGGCAAGGATTCGTAATCAGAGGGTACAGTTTACAAATCCATGGGTAAGGATTATAAATCTAAGGTACACTTTCATAATTTTAGAGTATGATCCACACATGATACACATTTGTAAACTGAGAATACGGGTTTGCACATGGGTTTATTTTTTCTAACATGGGTTTATTTTTTCTAACCCCCCCTCGGGGGTTCCGTAATATTTCACCCACACCAGAACCAAGATTCATATCCCACTTCGCACTTCGCTCCAGTAGCTACATCTTTGTTTCTGCTGCTGTCTTCTTTCCTTGTGTAACCTTGTTTCTGTGTGTTTCACTTGTCTTTATTATGAAGCATTTTGTGGAAAAGTCCTATACAAATAAAATTACTGGTATCATTATGAAAGTAACATATAAATGTAGTTTACAGTCTGCCCATCAAAACACTTGTAATATAAAAAGCTTTTTTCTATATAGAAGTTGTGAGAGTATGAGCTGTACTTATAAATCCTATGTAGCACCACAGTTGTAAAGCACCTCACTTATCCATGTGTATGGTTACCTAAGCCTTTTGAAGCCCATGCTCACACACACACCAACAGACACTTGAGCATACAGACACACACATACACCCAGGGTTTGTAGATTTTTTTTCCCCAGCTTTTGTCAGTTTTATCTGATTGTTCGTCAGTTTGTTCTTGCTGTATTCCTTTTTATCTATCTTTAATGAATCTTCCTTCATCTGTCAGTTTTGTTTTTCTGCTTCTGCTTCTTTTAAACCAACACCTTTCATCTCGCCGCAGCGTCTATCTGCCATTCTCCTCTTTCTTTCTTTCTGTCTCCCTCTCTCGCGCTCGCTCTTAGTCTGTCCCTCATCTTATTCTGCCGTTCCCCTCTTTCTATACCTCTTTCTCTCTCGAGTCTCTTTCTGCATCTTTCTCTCTGCTCCATAGTTGACTTATCGATTTCATTTTCATACTGTTTGCAGTATGAAAAACCATCAGCATTGCCTCCTTTCAAGCCGGCATTGATCCACTCCTCCGCTATACAACTGATCACAACCAATCACCACCAAGCATCATTATCTGTTCTTGCTCTCTCCTGTTGTTCCTCTGTCTTGTATTGTGAGCTTTGTGGGTTATGTTTTGTAATCTAGCTATTCAACACTCTGGTGAAATAACAGCCTGCTACATTTAGGTATTTAGGCAGTGAATTAGGCTTCTTTTTTATTTATTTATTTTTTTTCTTATTTTTTCCTCAGACTAAGTATTGTGGAAAAATGATTGGCTGAGATGGAAAGCCGGGGCCTTTCAGAGAAAATTGCTTCGCAAAACGTTTGTGAAAATGTGTCACGCAGAAGCTTATACAACCTGTTGCAAAGAAGTTATATGTTTACCGTCAGTGCATGTGCTTTCTATATATGTGTGTGTGTGAGTGGACTCGCCACTTGCTATTAAGCAGCTCTAGCAGCAGATGTGTGACTGGAACAAAAATACTGGCAATAAGGTGCAATAGACAAAGTTTTTGTGGTTGGATTGGGAACTGTCTCGTACTCCCTCTCTTTCTTCAAAAGACATTTGCCGGGTCTCAATCTGACCTCCACACTGCTGTGTCCACCCCCATCTTTCCCCTCTCCCTCCCTCCCTCACCTGTACGCCTTCCTTTCTCTCCCCACATCTTTTGTTGCGCCGCGGAGTGCGATCGAACAGGGCACCAAGCCGAATCCAGGACCTGCGTTTCCTCTTTCATCTGCCTCGTGGCCCCCAACGGCCCCAGGACGCCTCAAAGCTTTCAAACAGCGGGGAGGTTCGGGGGGTGAGGAGGGGCAGAGGGAAGGGGTAGGGTTGAGGGTACTCACAATTGCATCCCGAGGGAGACATTTGCGCCGGCTTTTGTACCCGTCGCTCGCTCTACCCTGACCTTTCCAAGCGTCACCTTGCCTCTCGGCTCGCACTGCCAGGCCCCCCCGCTTTCTCTGCCTCTTTCTGCCTTCTGCGATGGGGGGTCCCGATAATAACTCAACATTGCCTCACATTGTGTTGAGCTGAAAGCCACCTCAACCGCATAAACAATTGGCACGCTTCCACTTTTTTTTTCTTCTTCCTTCTTTTATTTATTTATTTTTTACATATTTATTTATTTTTTTCCCTGTAGCACATTTCGCACCAATAGTCTGGTCAGTGGTTTATCACCGTCTCTATCTGTCTCTCTTGGAGGGGTTTTGTGGGACTCAGACCACCAACTGGGATAAGAGAGGACAACAGCAGGGCTTTTAGGTGGGTTTTTCACTCGCTTTTGTCGCCTTCAAGCAGGCGCAGCATCATCGGAACAGTCCACTTTTTGCCAGCCACTCTTCTTTTTTTTCCATCCCTTTGTCACTCAATCCATCTGTCTCTCCTCCCCCCTCTTTCTCTTTATGAGTGGAGGCCTGCCTCTCTTTTGTGATTGCTCTCCGATTCACACCCTGTACTCCCAAAGCGATCGATTTTTTTTTTCTCTTCTGGCCTTTTGTAAATAAAAAATACCATTGTGTTATTGTTCGCTCCCGGGGCTATGTTGACAAGTTCACTTTCATGTGAAACTTCAAAAGTGCCTTTTTCACAGTCGTAGCGCAGTCATCCACGATATTTTGTCCGGAAAATGCAACAAAGGCAAGACAATATATAATTATGATTGATGCTGTGTTGAAAAGTCGATCTGCATAACTCATAAACTCATAATATCAATACGTGCTTCATCAGATTCCTTCCTGCTTTAGTGCAGTGGATGCGTCTCAATCTTGCTGCGCTCCTGTCATTCATGCTGGCAAGAGCTATAGTTGTCTGTGCTTCCTATTGAGTTAATTCAAAGGTTTGAAAAGTTCAGAATTAGCCTGAGGATAACACTTCCACCAGCAGAATGACTTTAAACCAAGCTCTTCTGCTGAGGTTGTAAACTGGCCAACCTGTAGCACTTTCCAGCAGCAAAGCACATTTCTGTCCAGCAAAAACCTCATAGCTCTGAGGAACAGAAGTTGTTCAACAATAGAGAAAAAAAATCCTCTCCATTTGAAGCCATGTGTATTTTTTATTGGTTTAGACGTGGATGAGCTTCGCGCCTCGTGGTTTGTCGACATGCTCCTCAACACAGAGGGTCATGTCAGCTCAGGTAAGTTGTTACAAGACAACAGAGATCCATTTTTATTGTTTTTACCATGGTTTCACAGTCTTCAAGAGTCAGCCTCAAGTCAGTCAGGGATGACACACATCACTCCTCCAGCTGGCTGCTATCAATCTTCATTATAATTTGGTGAAAATAATTTTCTTCAAATCATGTGCGCTCCTGTAATTTATTGAGCACAATCTAATTAGTAAAATGAAGTTATATTCTTGTAAAAATTTAAATATGTCATATTCAACAACCTGCGTAATCCTCTCAATTTCACATCACAGAACTAGCTTGCATATACATAACTGAATATAGATTAATCATTTTATGATTGTAAGGGAGGTTTAACACAATGCAACTTCCATGCAATTAGGTGCAGGTTGCAAATGAAATTTTTACTGTTACCATGTCAAGAAAACCAATATGGAACATTTCCAATGATCATGCAAACCAAATTTACTGTTTTCATTGGATGGTTCCCCTGGAATTCCAAGTTGCACAGAACTGAAGTTGCAATTCAGTTGCACCATGTAAAGCCAGACTAAAGGCTGTTTTATACTTGTATGTTTGTCGATGGCACCTGATGACCAAAATGTCAGAAAGACAGAAAATACATGTCGTCCAACAGTGTCTTGTACATGTCGAATATTTGTAAGGTCTCAAACACTGCCGTTGGTTGTCTTATTTCTTTCATTGGCTAGATGGACCGAGAGTTCTGTTGTTGTCATGGAGATGGAAAGAGCGATCCAACTGATTTTTTGATTGAAGGTGATATTAGTAGCTTTGGCAAAATGATCCGCTAGCTAACAACAGTGAGTGTAAAAAACTATATATATATATATATATATATATAATGATGGATGGGTTTAAGGAGAGATTGGTGGGTAAGGAAATATCCTCACCTGTATGCCTCAGCTGTAAGACAACACATGTTCTGACATAAGTAGTGAGATACTAATGTTAAACTTGCAGTATGAAGCTTTTTAGCTCTGTATGTCTTCCTCTTGTGGCAGTAAATTAAATGCTACTTGAAAGTATGCTTCAGGGTCGATCAGGGGAATGGCTTTCAATCTTCACTTGCAAAGAAAAACAGGAGGGAAACAAGTTATGGAATCGTCAGACAAGGTAATTAGCCATGCTATAATTTGAATTATATAATTCTGGTATAAATTGGTAAGTGTGGCTGATGTAAAATGCATCACTAAAGGTCAGCTGAGTACCAACATGGCAATATCGCCACAACTTTCGCGTATCAGCAAGAATGCAAAGTGCAGGGAGTTTAATCAGTGGGCGAGAGACTTAATCTTCAAGTGAACTCATTTGACATTAGCGAAAACGTAACAAGTGTATATTTAGATGTAAAAGTTCCATTCTAGAACTTTAACTACAAAGACAAATCTCCTAATTTTACTGGATTCTCCATAGAGGAGATGAAGGCAGCTGATTAGCCAGGGAGCCAGAAAGCTGACGTCAAATCAACTGATCATTAATTAGCTTTATATGTCATCGCTATAAATGCGCTTTGCTACTGGACACAATGTGTACTTGTTCTCCTCCACGTTCCCCCACCTCCTCTGCCTCCATCCCTTCATCCCTCCATCCCTCAGCAGCGGAGCGGTCAGGCCTATCAACCGCAGAGGCTCAGCCTATCACCAGGGAGCCCCAATTGCCTGCCAGTCATCAGATAAAATGGATTTCCAATTGAGTCAAGGCTCCCAGGCTGGGTCAGGCAGAATGGACAACAGGCTGATTTCTGCTGCTCTCCTCATCCTCCTCCTGGCTTTCTATTTGTTATTTGTTTCTCTCTTTCCTTCTCTCACTGTGTCTGTCTTTTCTCCCTTTCTCCACTCTCCCTGTCTCTCTCTGTGATGTGCTGACCAGAACCACATGAAATGAAAATAGGATCGTTGTATAGGTCCAGATACCAATGGGCAATCTGGGAAGTGAATAGCTCCCCCAAGTCTTCTTAGTCAGTGACCATTTTAACCCAGGATGGAACATAAATTAGAACTGGAGGAGGGAGAGTCCATTAGTTTGTGGATAAGGTGGCAAGGTCTATGTTTTATCTATATTTGTTTAGTTTGCTTGTGACCAAATAAGTTTTGCTTGGTAAGGCTTAGCACTCTGTAGTTCATCAACATGGGCCAGTCATTTTTATGACATTTTGTGGTGAATATATGGATCACAATGTTTTCTCTCTAGGCAGGTTTTTGAAGCATATTTTCTTTTTTTTGGCCATGGTGATCATTGGTCACCATTGGTCACCATATTGGAGTTTCCTCTTTGGCCGTTGCTCAATATAAATGGGCCCCAACAGTTTCCTATCACATCTTGTTTACAAATCACTGTTTGAACAAGGTTGGCATAGGTGAATAGCCATTTTTAGGAAATGTGAAACCATCTCAGTCGGTTCAGATTACTTTAATATGTAGTCAGTTGCTGAATACAAATTACATGGCAATTATTGTAATTTATAACATAATCCATTGGATTACAAAAATCTGATCTAATCTAATATGAAAACCTTTAGATTACTTTTGGATTAATTCAGAATCAAACACTGAAAATATTGCACTTTATACTAAAATTTGAGTTCCACAAATATTATTTTTTCTCTTTAAGCATCTCCAAACATTTTCAATGCAAAGAAAATGCATTTTGCATATGGCGGTATACCAGACACACTTGTCATAAATTAATCGCATTGGTTATAATGAAAACATGTCATAATTTTAAAATTAAAATGTAATCAAGTAATACTTGACAATGTGATTGTAATCTAATTACATTTTTCCAAATGTAATCTGGGCTGATTATAGTTCATTTTCTTTGTAATCTGATTACGTAATCCGTTACAACCCAACCCTGAGAACCAATTACATATTTCTCTGCATTGAAGTCAAACTAAGATTTTCCAACAGATTTTACAATTTTTGCATGGTTATTTGCAAATATATACTCATGGGCTTCTTTTCCAACACTTGCAGGAACACTAACACTGAAAATAGTCTTGCAAAATCTTACATACCACTTGATGTAACTTACAGACCACCTGTAAGAGACAGAAAGACTGACAGACATCACACACAATAGGTCACCCCATCAGACATATTGCGTTTGACGCTAGAGACAATGACCCCAGAGATCAAAGGTCACAACTGCCTTGCGTCGTGATGTGGCCTTTCAATGGGACTGGCATGGTGGTCAGACTGTGTGTGTGCGTGTGTGTGTGTGCGCGCGCCCATGTATGCGTGTGTGTGTGCTGCAGTCAGTCAAATTTCACTCCTCATACAAAAAAGAAACATCATTAGCTTATCAGGACTGGGCTCATTGCAGAACACACACAAAAAATGCGAGAGCATCTGTTATTGTACTCGGCATTTCTTTCTTTCAAGTACGCTTTGGGATTGGCAGCCTGCGCTGAAGCCTGCCAATAAAGCTGAATAGAACTGAATTTAAAATCAACAAAAGGAGAGAAAATGTGTGCATTTGTTTGCATTTAAGTCGGTCTATGGTTGAAATTTGGGGTGCTGTTATACTTCAAACTTTTCCCTATCTGTCTGTTTTTCTTTTCTGTTTTTCTTTTCTCTCTCACAAACACACACATACACACACATATCCAATTGGCCAAACACCCCTACCACTTGTGCGCAGTGAAGAGAAGAATAGAGTGTGATGGAAAGGAGGAAGGGGAAGGAGAAACAACAGGAGAGAGGAGTGGATGAGAGGGGAGAATAGAAGACATTAGAGGGGAGTGGGTTTGAGGAGAGAAGAGATGAATGGGAAGGAGATGGGAGGTGAGGAGAGGAAATCAGAGGTATGAGATGAGAGGGCAAAAGAGGGGAGCCATATTGATCACCCTGCTCTGTGAGTCTCTCTGTGGTTTTAATGGTGCTAGTTTCACAGCTGGAGCAAACCCCATACTGCTTAGCCCAGATACCATGGCCTCTGCACACACACATGCTCTCTCTGTCTCTACCACCTAGCATCAGGTCAATGCTTCCCTACCCTCCAGTCAATTCACTTCATTGCATCGTTCCACATGGGCTACTGTAGCCAGAGGACTTCAGTGGCACCAGCAGTCATTCTGGAGCATCCTGTGTCCCTCCTGCTGGCTGGCTTCTGAAGCTAAGCAAGGCCCAGCCCGGTCGATGTCTGGCTGGGAGACCAAATGCCCAGGGTCAGCCTCTGTCATGGTAGCCAGGTTTTGAATTCATTCTGTAAGCTGCAAGAGCAGAAATTCAAGCGAGCAATAAATGTAGGTGTTTGCTTGATCTTTACATGGAAAACCATGAATCAAAGATGGATGGTAATCCCCATCCAAATGATTACAGTGGCTGGCACAGAATTTCAATATTGTTATAATGGAAATGAGCATTGCTTCATGCATGGCGATTGTATGAGACTCAAAGTTGGAAATGCTCATCAGAACAATTATTGGAATATGTGGTAAAATTATATTTTTCCCATCTAACACATCAGCTGTGTGACTTATTTACAGAATGGAGTTTATCAGCAAAAAAAATGTAGCTGGACAAAGTTTAATTCATCTTTACATTCTTAAATAGTTCCAAAGATAAACAAATCTTAATATGTGGTGCAGGTCAATTTAATGTTAATATGCTTTGGAGCAACTGAGTGCAATGTTCAAATATGAGACTCCTAATTCAATATAGCAGTTGAAATAAATCGCCAGCAATAGTGGCAGTGTGTGCAGAAAGACTTGCCCACATCCTCTTGTTTGCTAGCTTGCAATTGTATCATGATATAATCAAACACCTTGAAATTGCTCATTTAAAAACGGAGCACCATATACAGCCAAGTCTGGCCATGCTAACTGTGTTGTAATGCTTATACCTGTATAGCAGGCATACAGGCAGAGAGTTTAAAAGGCTGGCAACTTTGATTAGAATGTGACTACCCGCCTCCATTCATTCCAGTTCTGTGTGGGAGATGAAGTAGTCAGGGTCAAGCCTCCCCATGGCAATCAAGTTATATAATAACAGCTTGGAGTCATCTTGTTATACAGTGTCTTTCTTGGACATAATTACTTCGATTTCAAAGACTTAATTGACCTTTACATAGAAGGCCAGTCTAGTATTAAATGCACACAAGCACCCCCATCATGGTGTATAACTCGCGTCTTACTTTGCTCCCTGGAGAAAATCTCACTAGCATGGTATATCACCTGACTGCTGTTAGGCTTATTGATCATTATTTATTTTGATTTGTTACACTGCTGGGTTTGCACAGCTGTAAAGCTTTATTGACCTGGCCTACTTCTCACCTAGGCTTCAGAGACTGTGACTCCCAGGATCATTGCACCGGTATTTCGAGGTGTAGGTAGATCTTAGGCGTTTGATGAGAAACCACATGCTCTGAGTCAAGCCCTCTAATGTTATTTAAGACAAGGTCAAACACTCTAGTTTGGAATCATGTTGTCAGACCATCTGTTCACTCACAGAAAATGAATAGTGAGGGTTTCAAGGACCTCATTGATCTTTGGTGGAGAGACGAAGGTTGCACTCCTTCGGTCAATCCAATATACTGTAGTGACCCAAGCTATTGACATAGAAGTTATCTAGGCCTGCTAGGCTACAGCTTCTCTGGAGGCTATCTTTCCAGAGATAGGTTGATTAGTAGTCAAGAGATAGAACTCTGCGGCAAAAGTTCCATGATGGCTGAGTTAAATTCACATAGAAGACACCTGGGCTTTTCTGTTCATGAGTTGATTAATGTTTAGATGGGATCAATTCCTAGTGGTTGAGCGACATTAACATTGAAGTTATCTTCCAGGCTTGATAGGTTGTGCCTTTCTTGGAGACTGTCTTGGCCAGTTTTCAAGATTTCCATCAGTCTTTAAATGAGAGACTACATGTCAATAAGTGAAATCATAGTAATGAAGCCCTGTTCTCATACTGCAGCTTGGAGTCATTTTGTTAAGCTACACTTCTTAGATACCAGCTCACTAGGGTGGAGGGATATTGATTGAGCGTCTGATGGGAGACCACTGTTGCACTCTAGGGATCATTTCTGCACACTAGCCATGGTATAACCATAGACTGTGGCCATCTCTGAGATAATTTTGGCGCTATCTTCTTTGGCTATGGCTCTGTTGGAAAAACAAAAACATTACTACAGAGTTTTAGAGGACTGTTGAAGTCCTTCATGAAAACACCTTAGACCTTAGATAAGGGTTCTTTCTTGGAGATCACCTCAAGCTGCTCAGGGGCCAGGTTCCTATGTTAGAGAAACTTATCCATAATATTGCTAGAAATGATCTTGTTAGAATTGGGCTTTCTTGGACTGTGTAGAGTAAGGACCTGTGCATTTGACTTTTAAATGTTGAGATCATCTCTGTCTTGGCAAAGCCCTATAGTCACAAAACCATCTTCATGTGGAAGATCTAAACTATTAGCCTACAGCTCTCTTGGAGACCCACTTTCAAGGCTGTTTAGCATTTGATTTTGGTTTTGATGGTCCTGACTCTGCAATTCAACTTTAATCTCTGCTAGAAACTGGCATGTTAGGGCAAAGGCCCTGGGAAAACCTGAACAAGAACAGCTTATCAACATGCTCCTACATTGCCTAGATGTTTTTATTTATTTATTTTTTTTACATAGTTCATGGGTAGGTTGAGACATAGACCTAGATGGTACTGGTGATGCTGGAAGATCGGTAAAAGCAAAACAAACACAAACCTCTCCAGTTACACATGCCCTAAAGCAACCAGTAACAAAGATATCTGCCAAGATTTGTAGCAGTATTGCTCATGTATGTGGAACACCATCATTTAATGTTTTGTTTTAACATTGCCAACTATAGTGCCAACTTGTACAGTTTTGTAGTTGCAGAGGCAGGCAGCAGGACTTCACCAGGTGCTACATGTACAACTCTGCCACTCTACTAAAAGGGGTTTTGTCTGACTTGTAAACCAAAGCAAAAGGATGAAAGAGAATTTGTTTTTGAGGTTTGTTCGACCTCGGTGGAGTTAAGAAGAGAGGCTGTTGTATAAAATCTATAGTTCTTGAAAACTTTGCCTTAACTTCAGCTCCTTGTTTACATTTTAGATTCTTTATTTTGTCACCTCTCTAAAGGAGCAGTGAGTGAGTGTGAGGATGATGTATGGAGCAGAAAGCTACCAAAATATTGCCTGCTTCTGGTAGCTATGCCATGTAGGCAGAGGAACAAGGGCATTGAGGGGAGTCAAGTATTTATATGCAGACCCCCTTACAGGTGTGCCGGATATTCACAGACCTGTTTGCTTAACCTATTTTCCAAAACAGCAACAGAGCACAGTCCCAACAAAAATGCCCAGTGTCCAGTAAGAAGATGTAGCAAATCGAATCAAGACTGTCACTGTGTAAATGTGCCTTTGAAGACTGTATTTTGTTTGTTGCCACATGAAAACATTTTGTAATGTTCCTGGTGAAGTGATGCAAACATGTATTGCATTGGTCCAAAAGGGTGACTTCTCTCCATTACTGAGATAATCTCTACTATTACCAGGTCTGACCTTTCAGTGATGCTCACTTAAGGAAGGCAAATGCCTCCAATGTATGAAAGGTACAGACACATAGTCCTCACACCTAAAAGCATCTCAAAGGTCAGAAGGCATGACGGGTTGAGTTGTGTGTGATTGTGCTAGTTGTACTAATTGTCCATTTATTTCTGTCTTGCTTCTTTCTCTTCTGTCTATTTTTTCTCAGAACCTGCTGGTCAACCATGGATGAACAAAGGGAAAAAGAGAAGAGGTTGAAACACTCACTTGATGGAGGTTTTCAAACTGGCACGAAGACCGGCACCTGTTGCTTTCCTGTTCCGGCCTGGTTTTGATATATATAGTAGGAGCAGAAAAGAGCTGATTTACTGTTAGCACGCCGTTATTATTTTTTTTTTTTTTACATATTTAACCATGGTATCTTCATTGAAGTTACATTACTATGCCACATAGCTACATGCTTCAGGTAAGCTTGTTTTTTAAGAAAGGAATAAATGTATTAAATTCAGGATCTGGGTCAATATACTTTCGGTTCTGTCATTAAGATTAACAGAAACTGTTGCTTCGATTTGAAATGGCAAGATCCATTCAAATTCAATTCACTTCATGATTCACTTCATGTTCAAACCTTTGCAGTTTCTGTAAGAATGAAAAGAAAGTAAAGCTACTTCTTGTGGAGGCTAAATTGACAGTGTATCAGCATTGCCCTTGGCTTGATCTTTAACTGAAAAAAAAAAAAAACTGGTTGAGTTTTATTGTTTTGAGTTTTATTATGGTTTTGTATTTCTAACATGTACAAACTCAGGTAATTCTCGCCAAATCTTTGATTCAACAGAGTTGACATTATTATATGATTTTATTAAAACATTCATATCCTGGTAATGGTCTTGCTTGTTTCTTTAGTCATTATCGCATAATTATTCACAGAAAATGGGCAGAAAAACAAGTAATGGAGCTACTCAGGCAATCATCAGAAATGTCCTGTACTTGTATATCACTGCCTGTAGATGTCACTGAAGGACGGCCAAGCTTTTAGTCTCTTTGTCACTCCTTGATTTTGGACTATAAGTCGCCACAAGGGACAATTTCTGCAGAGTGCCATGTTACAGCTTTGTATGCAGGCTTACATTTTTAACATAATTTACTATTGTAATATACTATACATTGTAATGCAATGTTCTATAATGATAGTAATTGAGTAATTGAGGTAATACATTGGGGAAACGAGCATTGCACTGCAATTGTTTGATCATTGGTGTTTTAAATAGATTTTAAAGTGATATAACAAAAACAAACCAAAAAAAAACTGTCAAAGAAAATATTGGATATTTATTCCAGCGCGGACACGAGGCCCCTTCCTCTGCACTATAGGTGAGACAGTCATCATGAGTGTTGAATTCAGGCAGCGAATGCCACATACAGCTCCAGACTGTTATGCATAGTGGCAGCTTCTTTGTCTGTGTGCACTGGCATCTTATGTGTCCATAGTCTTCAGCATGTGGAGGAGCTGTCCATTCAGCACCCACTCTCATAGTATACCACACTGAGATGTAGCCTCCCCTTGTTATTTCCAGTTATTTCTGATTTATTTATGTTTTAGGTATGGGCAGTTGTGGGCAGAAGGACAGAAGTCATTTGAGAATGGTTGGCTGACACAATGCCATCATGTTCATTTTGTGTTATTAAAATAAATGGACACTTTTGAATAATATGGGCCTCTGAATGCTATGATAAGCTCCTGTTCAGCTACAGGGCACTAAGCCAGAGCCCATCGATAATGGAGCGTTTCCCTCGATTCTGCACATTCCTCATTTCATTTTCCTCCCCTTTGTCATTTTAACCCTAACCTGTGGGTTAAAGACAGTCTTTGGAAATGTAGTATATTTCCATATTTGTGACCATATCCTATGACACTGTGTAATGTGGTTATGGAGTTGCTTGCTTTACTTGAATTTGTTTTAGTACCTATTGCTGTCTTTTTTTTCTTCTTTTTTTTAATCAAATTTTATAGCTGCATTCCTATATTTTTAATTACTATTTTCTTTATTAGACAATGAGCTAGTTGTATATAAAGATAGTATATTATGTTTTTATATATGTCTTTTTTTCTGGCTATAGATACCCAATTTGAGGAAAATCAGTGCACCTCGATGTATGGTAACACACTTTCTTGTTACTGTGTGGGAACTCACAAGGACTTGTGACCCATGTTGGGTTCCAACCCACAGTTTAAGAAACACTGAGAAACTTTAGTAGCCTAGCTGTTGCTTGCTGCTTAATATTCTTCCAAATATGTAGGCTTTTTTAATTATGTTGGCAGTTGTAATAGCCAAGCCATATTTAAAATACTAACAAGACGTTTAACAAGTTTGAGTCAAATCTGCACATTTTCCCTGCTGCAGGTAATTCTCTGTGAGTTGTAGTTTTAAATTCTTCAGTGAAGCTGTGCTAATTGGCTTGAAGCACAGAGACAGACAGGTTGGCAACGCTTCGCCGCTGTGCGCTTCAGTGTCGAGATCTTGCACACAAACACACGCGCACGCGCACACATTCGGGCACTGGCGGCCAATCTTAATAAAAGAAATGACATCGGGCGGGGGGAGGGATGCGGTCACGCAGATGTTGCTACGGTAACAGCGGTGAGCGAGGGATGGGAGCTGGAAGGCAGGTTAGAGAGAAGTGAAGAAGACGACGCTGGGTGCATTCAAATGCAGCCTCCCTCTCTCTCCCTGTTGATCCCGTGTCATACCCAATTACCACTGCGGCGAGGGAGAGGAGGAAGCCAGAGAATGAGCAAAGATGGGGTGGGGGGTGGGTATTCTTGTGCTAGGTCCAGCCTTTCACATAAGTGCATGCATGTGTGGAGGTAAACACCTACATATGTCAGTATACATGTTTAGAAGGAGGAAGTCGCGCTTAGCATCTTTCTTTTATATCTTCAGTTTCAACAGAATGTATGTAAGACAGGTGAATATTCCTTTATGTGTGTAAGCATGTCTCAATGTAGTATGAATGAACTGAGAGAATCAGCAGCCCTGCACATGTCAGTGCTTATACTATATAATATTGATAGGATGACAAAAACTCGCAGTTTAGTGTGTTTCCATATTCCATGTTTATGTGTATCTTCATTACATTCCACTGAGAGATATACGCTACTGACTTACACACACATGCTGTGTAACAGCACATCGCCTTGATTTTGCAAATCCTGTATCTATCCAAACCTGTCAGCACTGCATTGCTACAGTCTCTCTAACAATGTCAGTTTGATATCGTCAGTCTGTCTGAGTCATCTGTTTTGTTCTGTTTGATGTTGTCTTCATGCACTTGTGTGTTTTTAACATCTAACCTTTATTTGGAACTATGCAACATCTAGAACAGTGGTTCTCTCCTGATCAAGCCTCGGGGTCCACATCTGTTCTCAGTCTTTAAGTTACAATCCACAAACAGGCTAAATAAAAAGCCGTTTGATTTGATTTCACAAAATGAGAAGTGCAGTAATTCAATATGCATTCATGCACTGTTTCAGTACAAAATAACCAAGAAAGTGCAACGAAGGTTCAAACTCCAATAAAATCAAAAACAGCAACTAGAGATTGCTTCAGGAATCCAAAACTGTTTTTTTTTCTTCTGCAGATAGCATTAATACATTAATAGGCCTAATAATAACAACAAAAGGATAATAAAAAAAAAAACAATAAAATGTATTTGCTTTACTGAAAAGAATAAAAAGAAGAGTCTTTGATTTTTCTTTCTTACTTTAATTCATTTTTTGTGGACCCACACACTTCAACTGACAGCTTTGGACCGCGACCCATAAGAACCACTGATCTAGAATCTGAGCAGGGACGAAAGATGAAAATGAACCTTTTGGCTCACTGTGGCATATTTACGTTTGGCTTTTTGAGTATGCATTGTCCCTATTAAATAAACAAAATAAATAAATGAGCCTGAGAGAAAGTGAATTGATGGGTGTTCTGCTTCAGGCCTCAAAGCAGTGCAAACATGAAAAAAATCCAAATGTGTGTGTGTGTGTGTGCAGTTTTCTTTCCCATCCAACAATGCAATGGCCAGTGATCTGACCACTGGTCTGCCATTGCAATTATAAATGGGTATCGTGCGGTGGGTGTGAGGGCCCATGAGTTGCACGTGCACACACACACACACACACACACACACACACACACTTATACATCCCTGCCTCCGGGGAAATCAATGAGTATTTCTGTTATCACTCCCCTCCATCTGATTATCAAAAACACTGACATCTATTAGCCTGACCCTCCATCTGCTCAACACACACGTTCCTCTGTGTGTGTGTGTGTGTGTGTGTGTGTGTGTGTGTGTGTACATGCCATGCCCTGCAGATGCCTCCCTCACTACGCTGCACCTCCGATTAAAGACTTCCACCTCTCTAATGCCATTAGAGGGATGAGGAAAAGAGAGGGAGAGAAGAGGTGGCTGAGGGGATGAGGGAGAGAGAGAATGAAGAGGACAAAGAGAACGGCCTGCTTAACCTCTGACGTCTGAAGAAGCCAGCCAACGTGCAGAGAGAGAGAGAGAACGATTTAATCCCTCTGTAGTAGCCCGGATTAGACCCCTGATTTATCACTGCCTCGCTCTTTACTCCGGGCCTCACTGTCATTTTCTGTCCTCTCTCATCCCTTTTCTTCATCCCCTCGCTCTCTTGGTAATGCGTCTGGTACCGCGAGTGGCTTAATGCTGTATAATGTGGAGACTTCCCTTTATCTGCCTATTGTCATTACTGTTTCTTAGGGAGAAAAAGCTCTTAGTCTCAAGGTTCTGCGCAGATGAAATGGTACTGACATTGGGGCAGTGGAGGCTCCATCTGCCTTGTCACACAAAGTCCCGAACCCTTCTTTAAGCAACAATCTGATATGCCCATATCAATAAATTGGCATTTTGCTTCTCTGAGGCTAATTGCTGTGACACAACAGTCATTCAGGGTGTATTCATGAAAGCTCCAGGCTTTGAACACTTGGAGGCAGGTCGCTCTTTCCTGGGAAAACTCCTCTGATTCACAGGTTATGATGTGTTTTGATGCGTTTTTACGTATCCACTTTGCTCAGTTCAGGAAGAACTGAGCATGAACAGGGAGGTAGTCACCTACAAAAATATATGAGGCAACCTCCATCTCTCTCTCTCTCTCTCTCTCTCTCTCTATATATATATATATATATATAGACAGTGGTTAAGAGAATGCACATTTCTATGTGCTTAGATGAATGAAATCTGGAACTATTTAAGGAAAAAAAAATCCTCTAGTTATGTAACCAGTCAGCACCATAGAGCCTCAATGCTATTGGAAATTCGCTGAAATTGGCATAATTTCAAAAACCATTGATTTCATATCAGTTAATAATTTTGTCCTCATTATAACTATTGGGCCAGTTAACAATGACAGTAATCGTCCAGTTATCTGTAAATATGTGGAATCAAATGTAGTGATCTTTTATTTTTCAGCATTTTATAGCATTGGTGACAGCCAACATGGCCAAAGAGACAAAAGAGCAGCAAAAACTTCACCAGCAGAAAAAGACGCCACAGTCCCGCCCACACTGCTTGATTGACAGGTGATCTCTGTAATGTCCAGTGTGGAAAAACACCACAGCAACAAACACTTATAACTCAAGATGGATACAACATTAAATAATTTCAGTCAGTCTAAATGATTAATAGTGATGAACATTTTTGGAATTGGTTCAGTATTGTGCAAGAGCTGGCAACTGCAAAATGGCTGCTACGTAATCCAACACGGCGTTTGTCCACATCAAAGTACATCCACTAAAAGTGCCCGTTTTTGCCACTGACATTCTGATTGTTATGTCCTTTAAACAGAGACACCTCATGAATGACGTGTCCCTGGACAAATCAGAACCAAATATGCCACCTTAGTTTTAACCCGCAATTACTGGCCCCAACACATGTACTGTTCCCCCAGGCTTTGTCAAAATCCGATCAGCGGTGTCTGAGGTGGCATGTGTGACGGACAGACGGATGCACAGAGACCCGTCCTCGGTCCACCATCCTTGTTAAATTTTAACAAACTGAAAACCACTGACTGCCACTCAGCCACTGTCAAAATATTTGCTCTCACAGCCGCTTGTCAGGTGCTTACGGATTAAATGGCATCTACCCTGTCAGGAAAAGAAAAAAAAAATTCCACCTCCTTCCAAAAGCCACCTCCTTATTAAATGTAGATTTTTAGGTAGAAAGTGAAGGAGAAATGACAAATATCCAGTCTTCCATCCTTCTTGTTAAAACTGGACATATCCTCTTCTGGTGAACATTGCCAGGTTGAGGGCTGAATCCCAGTGGAGCCACATGTAGTGTAACACTGACATCACTGTGAGAGGCTTCAGATTACCACCAACAGCATCACAGACTGATTCAAGAGACAAGGAGTATTGAGTGTCTGTTTCCTTGATGATTCGTTATTAGTTTAAGTGCTATTTGTCATTTTTGTTGAGTTTGTAACCTGTATATGTGTAGCTGTAAGATAGATAGATAGATAGATACATACATAGATGTATAGATGGATAGATAGATAGAACCTGTTGGTGTGGCCATCAGAATCATCAGTGCTGCATTTTTTTTTTTTTTAACACATGGGCTGCATTCACCGCCTGTTTCTTCCACACCTGTGGAGGCTTTATGGATGCCGCTCAGCTCAGCCTCATTTCATGTCAGAAGTGACTCGTCTGTGTTTTTATAGCAGAACAGAAACACTCTCATTTAAAATGAACAATACTGCAGTCTAGCCCGGCACGCGCTCCAGCTCCGCCGCATACTGGCCAGACATCACCTGCTCTATAGTGTTGTGCTTCAGATATATGTTTTCTACCTACATGCATAAATGCACCATTTAAATCCCATTGTGTTTGCCTTTAAAACAAACACCTGTTTCTCTATTAACCAGATGATCCAACCTCACTATGATCATCATCATCTGTATTCCTTTTGGTTTCAATTATATATGCTCACCATTGACTGATGAGTGACCATTCCTTTTATATATTTATATGTTATAACTTATAAATAAAATTAAAGCAGTTTTTGTGGTATTTTATGTCCTACTTTGCACTATATTTCATATTACAGAACCAACTAGAAAATCAACAAAATCATTATTCTTCCCCCCCCCCCAAAAAAGAAAAGAAGATTAAGATTAAGAGGTTATAGGTCCAATAGGAAGAATGTACATACAGGCATATTTACCTGTATCAGTGATGCATTTTAATTTCTGATCATATATTTTTTGTCTGTGCGTTTGTTTTCACACTTTTTAACTTGGCTAAAATAGAACTTTGTGCACATTGCCGGCGTGCGGGTGCAGCATCAAAGGATCAGGCAGGATGATATTTGAAATTAGACAGCATATCAGGATGACAAGTGGAAACAGTCTTTGTCTTTCAAGTTTAGATTATAATGTCTTAATGGGCAAAAGGTCCATTTTTAAGGAACTGGGAGCAGAGCAGGTTGCAGTCTGATGATGATGTTTGTCCGGAGGAAACACCACACTGATCATAACTGTGGAGAACTTCGAATGACAAGCTGACAGTGGGAGGGTCATGTGCGTCTGTGTGTGCCCCCTCCCATCTGTATTCATCTTATCACATAAGAACACAAACCTCTGTATCACCAGCTTCCACAATCACAGCTTTCCGACGGGCTGACTTTCGGGGAATTGAGAAGGAAGTGCACCATGCTGGCCATTGCAGAAAGCCGTTGCCTCCTGTAATATAATGATCCCTGATGTGTGTATGTGTGTGTGTGTCAGTACATTTACCCGTATGATCAAATACGATGAGGATAATCTCACTAGAACAGAGAGAAAGGGTGATGATGATTGTGGGAAACAAGCGTCTGGGTCCAGTTCTCTAATAATGACCGGTACACACCTCGTTATATTACAACCTGGCTTTTGCTTCCAGTTGCATCATGTCATTATACATATATATGTGCGTGTGTGTGCACCTGTGTGTGTGATTTGACAGCTTGTTAAGGAGGAGAACATTGTTGCTTGAAACTCAAATTACCTGCTGTCTTAGTGTATTAGTGCTATACATGATGCTATGTGCAGTCATGTAAACACTGTCCCAAAAGTTCATTAACAGCATATATCCCACTGCTGGTTTATTCCATCCCCACTACTTTATACAGACCAGGCATTTCCCCGACTGTTAGAGACACTCAGTGAGTAATGTTGTCTGTGGGGTTGGTTGAAGATTCACTAGAATAAAAGGTAGAGTGTTTCTTATTCTTTATTGAAGTCTCCAAGTGAACTGTTCCCGTTAAAGGTAACTAACGACAAATAATGTACTTTGGGACTTTTCATTAGTTTTTACTCCCATGGTCATGGAAAACCTGGAATTCTGAAAGCACCATGTTGTGTTTGAGTGTTAGAAATCTTGGGAAAATGGAGCTTTTGTGAGCGCTACTGCAAAGCAGCTTCACTTCTGAAAATGCTATTTCATTTAGAAACAGCAACAATACCACTATGCTACTAAGAATGTAGTTAAACTAGTAGCGCCACTATTTGTGGTGAGGCTACTGCCAACACTATTTACAGGACTTTAGTTTTATCCACCCAGGATAAGAGTAAAAATATGTCAAAGTGAAAATGAAATAAACACTTTATGAAATGTTTAAATACGTAGAACAAATTGAAAATATATGAAATTGCATTCAAAAATATAAACACATATA
>OMLF01012810.1:174696-197695 GCA_900302615.1 Holocentrus rufus | reverse complement strand
CGCTAACTCCCATTACTCTTCAGAAGATCTTGTTTGTGAATTTTTGATGACGACTGGAAAGAGGGGAAAACTTTTTGTCTATGCCTCTGTCTGCTGATGATTTATTCTGTGTATATGTGTGTGTGTGTGTGTGATTTGTGTGTCCTGACTTGGTGACAGTCGGGATTTATTTTGCCGCCCACTTATTTTGTATCTGCAGCCATAAGCTTCAGCTTTATGTAAACGCTGCCACACTTCAGGAGGCTTAGACCACCCCACACACAGTCATTGCTTGTTATTCTGCCATTACATCTTCTGTGTGTGTGTGTGGGTGTGTGGGTGTGGGTGGGTGGCTGGCTGGGTGTGTGGGTGGTGGGATTGAAAGAAGAAAATTTGGTATGAGAGTGAGAGAGACAGTTTTGATATTTAATAAGCGGACTCCACCAGATTTGTTGAGAGTCAAAGGATTATTCTCTCCGATGTAGAGTTTCTCTAGAAGCTGTAACAAATTATCACACCCATATTTCATTGATCCCTCTTGTTTGTCAGAGGTCAGAGGTCAGGCTCAGCTACAGTTGGATCGAACATCTTGCTCGTAAACGGCTCATCAGGGGGCTGACATGGTGACTTGAGCCCAGGTTTTTGGTTGAAGGAGGATTTCCCCTCACCTTTCTGTTGCAAATATCATGTATTATTCTGCTTTTGTCTGTGATGAATGATATAGTAAACCGACCCTACAGTACCACAGTATAGTAATATTTTCAGGTCCTTGCTTCAATTTGGAGAAAATCAACAAGCAAAGCCGATGTTTAAAAAAAATCAAAATAAAATAAGACTTGTAGTACTTGAGTTCAGACACAAGATGCCACTCTTGAGTTGCAAAGGCCACATCAGAAATCACTTTGTTCTTTTCTGTTCTTTTTCTGTTTGATAATCCTGAGTTAATTTATTTTAGTTTATTAGTGTTCACGAAAAAGACAAAACAGCAACATAAGAAAAGAAAAAAGAACAAAAGACAATGCAGGATATAAAAAAAACTGGTTGAATGATTGAGAACTGCGCAATCCGTTTCAGTGCATGCATGTTCTTTTAAGTTCTTTTGATTCTTTAAGACCACAGGGGGAAATACAGCTATCTCAATCTCTCTCTCTCTCTCTCTCTCTCACACACACACACACACACACACACACACAGTGACTGTGTGCAGGGTGGTCCGGGGCTCTGACAGCTTGGGTGCAGTGCTCTTGGACTTTATAGTCCCCAGTGTGTCACTCAGTGGGTGTCTGGCTGTTTTAGTGATGGCTCGCTGGCCTCCGTAAAAACCACTGCAAGAGTCTGACAAAATCATCTGCACATGACAAGACGTGGAGGTCTTTTTTTCCACTCTCCCATTCAAAAACATACTGACAAAGAAACAAAAAAGTCAAGACACTCATGTGCATTTATGTACGACTATATCCCTGTAATATATTGACAAATAGGTCGGTATGAGGGGATATATGTTCCCTCTCACTCTTCTATGCATGCGTACTTAAATCATATGATGTATTCCCATGTTTTTAATGTGTAGCCTGATCTTCTGCCTCCTCCTTGATGAACTGATGTCTGATGTCCAGATAACAGAGTAAACCGCAATAGAAAAGAATGGTTATGATTATGTATTTTTCCTTTCCTCTGTACCTTTTTTCTCCTTCTCCAGTCCTCTCTCCTCTCCTCTCCTCTCACTTTTATTGCCTTAGCCGCTGACTGTAATGATGCAAACACAAGTTCGGTGGGGAGTTCACTACAGTAGCGTATTTAGACAGCTGGAAACCCAAAGGCTCATGGGAAAACAGGGTAGAGGGGTTTTATGGGGTAGTGGGACGGGTGGTGGGGGTGAACTGATGCTTTGGGACTTTTTCCCTCAGTGGTTAATCTTCAGTTATGCATCCAAAAGTTTCCTCTGCTGTCCGTCACCTCTGACTTGGTCGTAACCTTCAAGGATGTTATGGAGGGCACATGAGGTCTCTTTTAAAGCCTGTGACTTATAAATTAATAAAAGAAATCAACTTAATGTGGTTATAGGATTGCCACAGATTACCAATTCTACATGGTAACATAGCCTGAGGTGACTGAGGACTGATATCATAGGATTTGTTTTTTTTAAAGTATAATTCCGATATTTTTAAACCTGGGCCCTATTTCCCCTCAATTTGGGTCTAAATGATTAATAGGAACAAAACGTTTTGGAATCGGTCAAGTATTGAATGAGAATGCTATACACTGTAGCGACCACGAAACATGGCTGCAACGTAATCCAATGGGGCAACCTGTCCGCGTCAAAGTACGTCCACTAAAAGTGCTTGTTTTTGCCACCGACAGGCTCAGAAGTCAATGGTGATGGAGAGGAAACTTTTGGAGGCATAACTGAAGATTAACCACACAGGAAAAGAGCCTCAGAACAAGCACTTATAGTGGACGTACTTTGATGTGGAGAAGCTGCCCCAAAAGGAGGGGAAAATAGGGTCTAGGTCCAAAAATACCGGAATTATCCTTTAAGGAAATGATGAAATGACATGTAAACACAAACACTGCAGATACGTAAAGCACTAAAACACTTGCATTGCCCTTTCATACACACAAAGATGTTTGCTCTCTCTCTCTCTCTCACACACACACACACACACACACACACACATTACAGTGGATACACACAGCAGCAACCTATCATCATTGCAAAAACGCTCTGGTTTGCTGTAACTCCATGCCGCAGATGATTAAATATTTCCTCTGTGCAGAGCCCTGCAATCACAACCCACAGGCTACTAGATTTGTAAAAACTATTATTTTCTTTTATTTGCATGAGCATCATGAAGGCTACATCTGCAAACTGGTCAGCAGGAGGTCGTCCCAGTAAAACGTACTGCTCCACCTGCTGTGTAAATCCGCACCACTTGCTAATTGAAAACATTCACCTGCACTCCCAAGGCTTCGTTAAGTCTTTTTTCTCTTTAATTGCAGGTATGATGTTTGCACCGGCAGCAGAGATACGGGCCTCTAGGTGGAAATATTACCAAAATAATCTCCCTCAGTCACGTCATACTGTACTACCATGAAGTATTGGCTTTCTCCATGAAGACTGTCAAACGTGGCCGGCTCACCTCACGGTCAGATTAACGACTTCTCCATGCCACGCCGAGAGGATCGCTCAGTTGGCACCGTTGCTCCTGCGTTAGCGTTGGCAGGGATGACCGCGTGCTCTCTCTCTCTCTCTCTCTGCTCTCGCCTCGCCTCCTGTTACATCCACCTCCATCCAGAGCGGTGATGTCAGCTATTTTCATTTGCCATTATCTTGCGGTCGGATTTCTTGGATCCCGAGCTTCTTCCCTGAACCTTGGCGTGCGATGCTACGACAGTCTTGTTCCTCCTGTCCTTTTTTTTTTCCAGCTCTAAGTGGAGCTTTAAAGACCGTCTTCACCATCGGGCAGAAGTTTGAGGGGAAATTTGGAGGGAGCGATGGGCATTTTTTGAGCCGTGTTTATCTTGAGGCTTTGGTGAAAACCATAATATGTGTCCCGCGGGCCATATTTCCTGGTTGACCTATTATTGAGTGCTCTGTAGTTGATATGCCAGTGGTTTTGGAAAAGCAGGGCGGGATGGCGGGCGTGTGTGAGCGCTCTTTTCCGTATAGGTCTGTGATCTGCTCAATGGGTTTAGACAGGCCGGGCTGAAACGCTATCCCACGGCAGACCGTATTTCATACAGGAGCGGAGGAGCGGGAAAGAAGACTTGATGGAGTGACAGTTTTAAAGAGAGAGCGGGCTTAGGAAGAGGCAAAGGCAAAGAGAAGACGTTGGAGATGAAATAAGAGCGGTGCAAAGGTTACAAGTGCCAAAGCCCTCGTCTGACCGCGAGGGAGAATTTATGTAGGTCTATGTTATTTTGAATGAGAGATTAGGTGAGAGGCTGTGTGTGTGTGTGTGTGTGTGTGTGTGTCTTCTTTGTGTGGAATTAAATGGATGTAATTCTGCATCATCAGCCATCCAAATAGCACGTACACACATATAAAAACTTAAACACACACCTTGTCATCCCCCTGTGCCTTTTCACACTGACATTATCCACACACACACACACACACACACACACTGCCGATACGGTTGCATCTTCAGTTCGTTTCCCAGCTGATTACAGAAGCATATGGGCGCTTGATTACAGAGCCATACGGCAGCAGGCTGATGGATTGCTTCCTCCCTCTGAATCTGGGTGCTACAAGACAAAACCCAGTTGATGTGTTGACGTGTGAGGGCTTGAAAGGCTTGTCAGCAGCTCTATGGCGGCATGGAAAGCTATGGAGCGAGAGGGGATATCATGCAAGAGCCTTCATGCTATATCCGTCGCTGAACGTTGGCAGTTTGCATCGTCAGCTCTTCAAGAATTACAGAATTATTTGCGTTTCGGGGTGGTTTCTCGTCTCTTTATGATGTCCTTTCAATGCTTGGGTCATTCCGCGTATTTATTGAGCTCTGGGTTCCATAATTACAGCTTCATCCCTTCTGTTTTCATGTTAATCATGGAGGACGTGGAGAGTGGTCAGTAAACGCTTCAGCAGATATCAGCACCAAACAGATCCATCAGTGGAAGAAGGCAGCCGAGGGAGACATCAAGAAAGTAAACACGTGCGTCAGAGACATTTCTCACCACGGTTCTTGATGTAAAGGACACTAATGTATGAATTGGGTTCACACTGATGGTCATTCAGAGAGCAAATTGGACTCTACCTGCCGCACTGGAAAAGGGTTATGAGAAAGTGACACCACATGTCAATTGGATCTGTGTTATTTGTACTGCAAGCATAAAAATTCATTTAAACATTGCACTTCTTGTTTATTTAAAGTGATAGATAGTGGTATTTGCCACTCCACACGAGTGTCATAGATCTCCAAAGTTTGATCTGTCAACGTCCCGTATTCATTTGCCTGCCTGGTGTGTTTATATACAGCAAATTGATATGGGATGTAGTGCCGTTGTGTAGTGACACAGTGGCAGTTCTAGGAAAGAAAGTAGTTCCGTTAGTTTTGAGGTAAGGGAGCTGGAAAGAGTGTAGATAATGAATCTCAAACAAATGTGTGTTTTTGTGCGTCCTTCATTACTTTTCTTGTTGGCATTCATTTTGGAGAAAAACATGCTCTTTCTTGGGACAGGGAAGGAGCTGACGGGTCAAATTTGGGTGATCTAAACTTGTGTGGAGTAGCAGATACCACTGTTTGGGTAAGAGCCTGAATTACTGCTTTGAATCATCTTACTTAAGAAGCGTTTTGCACAAAACCGAACAGCACGCATACGAAAGATTCAGTGGATTTCTGTCTTACCGAAGGGGAGTTGGAATGTGCTCTAGGTATTATCAATTCCTCTCAATACTTTCTGTACTTGTAGGTCAGGTGCGGGTCATAACAAGGAACTTGAAGTGCACACGCCCTCAGCTCTTACTGGTTATTGCATCATTATTTAACCAAATGAAAAATGTTGAGTTTTTGGAGGATGCTCCAAGGGTTAAAGCCTCCTTCGACCACCTTTATCACTTTCCCCGATTGTCCCAGTGCCAAAGACAACACAGAGTACATTTTCAGCAATGAAAAACACATGTTACAGATGTGACTCAATTTTGGGGTTAAACACTGAAACCTTAGCTGTGTGTAGCACATACAGGAGATCAGACATGTGTTTTCACGGCTAGAAAAACTTCAGCTAACTTCAAGTGTAAAGACTCCACACTCCCACATCATGAAGAATAAGCTGGTGAGACAAACCAGGCGCCTTTTTATTTGGGATTGTTGCTTCGTGTCTCTTCTCAGCAAGTTGCCGGTGAACTGTTGTGTCTCCTCTGTAATTATGAAAGCAATTAACCCGAGCCTGTTTCATGTCGACATTTCACGAGAACCTGTTTTGTAACTTTGAGCATCATTGCTTTTAACTCGCATGTCATCATTGTAGCAAACATAATTACAATGTTTTCTGTTTCTGAGATTTTTTTCTGGGATTTTCCATGTCAATAAATTAAACCTTTGTCTTTTGTTTCCCAAGAATAGCTGATTTTTTTTCCCACTTTTATTGGCAGAGAAGCAAGATTGTGACAACTACCATTTTTTTCTATTTGGGGTAAGAAAAGTTAACATGATAAAGTGCAGAACTGGATAAAATTGTATTTGTAAACCCTTGTTTAAACTCTCTTGCAGTACTAGATGGGTGGGATTTTACCATATAGGACAATACAATGAGTTTTAGAACGTGTACAGTCACAAGAAAGTATGAGAAAGTTAGTATAGTTAAGTATTTAGTAAAATTTTATCTGTTTACAACTGACCTGACTCTAGGTTTTATTTATTAGCACAATAATAATCACATGAGAAGAAAGTAAAGGTAAAGTGAGACAGACTACAGGTGAGATTAAACAGCAAAAAAAAAAATAAAGTAAAAAAAAAGCTCCCACCAGGTTAAAAAATTGCTAATGTTTATTTGCAAGCACAATTTGATCCAGGTCTGGTTAGCCATGATTCTTAGTATGTAGGCTTCTGCAAAGGCCCACATTTCCAAAATAATGCTACTGGGCGTTCACGAATCGTGCTTCATGTGTCAGAGAGACAGTACCAAGAACCAAGACACCCTAACCCCACAGTTTACGACTGAGTATTTATCACTGAAGTAAATACTCCACCCGATTTTCACAAGCCACAGATCTTCCCAGCATTGACATTTAACTGGTATTTTCCAGACAAACATGTCAAGAGAAAAGCGAGTTTGTTTGAGCTGCTATCTACCTGCTGCAGAGAGGCTGGAAAAATGCCGACCACACCCACTGTGGAGACAGGAAGTGAATCCCATACCATTCATACTATTGGCGACGATGGAAATACATCATCTTCCTTTATTTGAGTATCTCTGACACAGGAAAACATTTGCACAAAAGAAAACATGAAGGGCAGATACACACCCCCAGGAAATTGGTCATAACCACCCAAAAACTCTTGGAGTTGAGTTTGGTGCCATTTTTAAGCTCAGGAAAGAAAAATGTCCCATCCCCTGGAATATGTAGGAGATCTGGTAGCTGTCCTGCCCTGTTAAGAGTCCTCAAGCTCCAAAATGAGAGTACTCAGAGACAAGCAGTAGGAGACCTTTTGGATCCATACTGATAAAACAGTAGAGGCAATGAGATATTGGTGCTTAAATTTCCTGATTGAAATGACCCTTAAAAATAAACCCCTCTGCAAGTCTGCTCTGTCTGGTAAATAAATAAACCCCGTGTTGGTTTTTATTTCAGCACCAGGAGAATACAGGACACAGTTTGATTCCTCTCACTGCATGGCTGCAGATTTGCTCCCTTGCTTCACTCTTTGACCTCAGCTGATGCAATTAGTTTCTGATTTTACTAGACTGCACATGGGGGCCCAACTGTACCTCTCCACATTCCCATACATTTTAACTGCCTCCACCACCGACTTGCAGCATTATGTCACCAGATAGAAGCGGCTGCCTTAGGGAATAACCTCGTCTCTCTGTCCCCCGTGTAACCTCCACATGCATCAGTTCTGCAGCGCCACGACAAAAAAAAGGTACCAGCCTTCCCACAAATCAGCTGCATTTCCAGCCTATCTAACTTCAGACTAATTTTGTATGAAGTACATTAGGGAACCAAAACAAATTAGTCAGCCAGACAGGAAGGAGTTTAAGGGTCGGAAAGGATGACATGGGCAGGATGCGTGTTGAATGTGAACAGCCCCAGATGCAGCAGTGATGTCTTCTGTTCAGTTTCACAGGACTGCAGAGGGAGAAGAGAGACGCACAGCCGTATCTGTCGTGGAAAGAAACCTGTATTTCATGGATTCATTTATTGATTGTACTGATGTATTGTTGTAGATAGACCAGTGGTCACCAATCTAGGATCCAGGGACCCTTTGGGATTGTTGAAGGGGTTCCGGGTGGTCTCCAGCAAAATGAGCAATCATTTAATTTACCAGTAAATGTTAAAAGGAATACTACAAAATCCAAAATATTCTTTTTCCAACTTATCCAGTCTGAGACAGTTTGTGTTAGCTTAGCATAAAGACTTGAAGCCTACCGGAGTCATTAGTATAGCTTCATCAAAGTGAAAAAAATAAATCTTACAGTAACTCTGAAGCTGTCTTATTTACACAATGTATTGTGTATCTGAAATACACGTCTTGAAATTAAGAAAAAAAAAAAAAACGGGGTTGTTTAAGGAGAAGTTTCTTCATCGGTTATAGTTCCTACCATCTAACTTCTTCTAAAACAACCCTTGTTTAAAAAAAATCCAAGATGTGTATTTCAAATACATGCTACATTATACAAATAAGACAGCTTCAGAGTTGCTGTAAGGTTTATTTTTTTACTTTGATGGAGCTAGGCTAATGACTCCTGTAGAAATCAAGTCTTTATGCTAAGCTAGCATGAAATGGTAACCATCAGAACCGAACCAGTGGATGAAAAGAGGTGAAAATGGTTTTGAACTTCTTGTCTCAGTCTGAGTAAGTTGGTCAAAGGGAATTTTGTCCAAAACGGTGGAGTATTCCTTTCACATATCTCATTGTTTCTCCTCTTATCTCCCCATATAAACTTTATCAAAACTAAAACTTTATCAAACAGGGGTCTGCAGTCTACAGGGTGTATAATCTGGAGAAAAAAACAGCCCTTGGATTACTTAGACCCATGGCACAAACTGCTCGAATACATACAGCTTTTTTTATACCACTCTATAGGCATAGTTTTCGCAAGTAAAGATGATGTATGATGCTTGTGTCTGGGTCCAGATCAATTTGTTTTATTGATTTGTGTTTCGGGTTTTTAGAAATTGGGGTACAGTTTCACAAAAACAGCTGTCAACAATTCAGGAAAAAACTGTAATAACCAGATAATATGGCAGTATGGTCTCCATTTTGAAGCACGGGGAATCAGTTAAGCTTGAAGGTGGGTGGGAGCCCATAAATAAGCCATAGTGCTTAGCGTCTGCCCAGATCTGAATGCAGGTCCCACGCTCCCAGTTTCCTCCCAACCCACCTTGGCGGGGCAGTTTAGCCGACTCCAGCGGCTTTACACGGCTAATTTATGCACATCCCCTCCTGTCATACCCCCTTTAAAACGCCGCAGTGGCCGTGGTTGGGTCAAAGGCGGGGGTTTGGGTAACTGTGTTGGTTTAGTGGGACCCTGGTGGAGTTTGCCTGCGCGTTCACCAGAAAGCTGCTAAAACATATGAGCTCTCCTGCATGTGCTAATGGGAAAAGCTCTGTGCGGAGAACTTATGAACAGGGTTTCAGGAAGCTGTAAATGTCACTGCTGATTCTTAATTACGTGCCCCATTCCTCCTCTGCGCTGTAGGCTGCATGTGGCGACTTAGAGGCTCGTTCAGGTGGGATCAGATGGTGGTAATTGGTTTATCCAAAAAGTCAACATGAAGACTTTCAAAATATTGTCTGCAGGGTGTATTTTTGATTATTTTTGATACAATCGCAAAGGGGCAGCTTATCAAAAACAAGCAAATCTGTTTTTTAGAAATTTGTGACAAATGAAATTATATTGATGTCACTGGAAACCTTGCCGTAAATTCTTTGGCCTGTTTTTACAGCTGATGTAAAATATTAGCCACGGTGAACCTACCGCTGAGAAGCCAGTCCAGCGCAGCACTGTCCTGCCATTTCCTCAGCGGACGTCCCGCGCCATGCGAGCTGACAAGACCTTATTTCTGATCGCTCGAAAATTTTCGGAGAAACAAATCAAATTGTTTTCATTTGCGCGCTAACGGCTTCTGGGAGCGATATCCAGGCAGAACAAATATCTTCCTGCGACGGCGCTGTGGGGAGTTGGGCTCTGGGTTCCGTCATGGGGTCTACTGTACTGTGTGCCAGCGGAGATGGGCCCGTTATAGGCCAATCTGGCATTTGTCCTTCCCTCGAGTGCATTATTTATCCCCAAAATGGCTTTGCACACAACACGCCTCTCCCCTTCTCTCCTCAACCATGACACAGTATCCTCAGAAGGTGTGTTTATGGCTCAGTAAATCTGTCATCTTCATATTACTACTAAAGTTCGAAACCAAATACCACCATCAATCCCAGGCCCAACAATCCAGTGGACCACCTCACCATCTCAAATAGTAAGTGAGCAAATAAGAAGAAGGGTAGGAGACGTGATAATGCATTATGGGTGAAAGGTTTAAGGATGAAAAAGGTAAAGTCCAGAAAGTCTTAAAGGAGACACAGATCGTGTTTCTGAAGTAAGAGTTGCAAATGCAACATCTAGACGTCCTGTAATGCTGATATTCCCTGTTTTTGCATCATCAAAGACAAAGGCAAGCTCCATAAAGAAGATATTTAAAGAGTACTTTACATGGTGTCGGGTCATCGGGCCTTTTAAAGTGTCTGTTTTAGAGTTAATGCTACTCATTCTGTCTTATTTTACATCTTTAAGTTCTGCCATCCGCCCCCCCTGTCTGGCTTAAATTGGATTTAGCTGATTGTCGAATTACATTTTTATGTTAATCCTCTGGTTTTGGAGAATGGGGAAGTGCGGTTTATTTTCAGCTGCAGGCTGTAAAAAAAAAAAAAAAAAAATCCCATCCTGGTAAAACATTTTATACTGTGGCTCGGAAAGCTTTTTAAACAATGACTTTGGTGTAAATCATGCCTGGAGCACATAACGACGTTTGTGGGGGTGGTGGGAGGCTACCATTTATCCCGCCTGAACCATTTAAGTCTCCTCGTGGGAGCCGAGCATTTAGGCTCTCGAACGTAACTTAATGTCAGTCCTGGGTAACTTAAGCTCCATTTCTCCCTCTCCCGGAGACACCTCTGAGACCCCAAGGCCTGCTCACCGAGGTCGTCACCCTCTGATATGGCAATCTTTTAATTTGACCTTTTATTCCGCCACAAAGGAATAGAGGAAGGGATCAGTTGCGGAGCTGCTGCTGCTGCTGCTAGGGAAGCCTGCCGGTGACCCGTGACAAGGGCTGAAAAATAATCTCGCCTTACGTTTACGTGTGACTTTGCACGGGAGAGCTTTTCTGTTGCCATTACGCTCCACGGTGAAGAGCGATCGCCGCAGCTTTGCAAAGTTTTGGTTCCATTTTCAAAAGCGGTCGGACAGCCGCTGGGTTCGTGTGTCTCATTTTGACAAAAGCCAAAGCAACCTTGAAATTCAAGTGACATATTTCAAATAGGATCAGCAACCCATTTTGGAGAAATTATATACTTTGTCATATGCAGTGCTTACTTACAGTGTATGTGTGGATAATGTGTGGACATAAAACAGAATATACCGTTATAATTATACCACCAGTTATGACAGGAGCAGAGAATTTGGCAAGGATGAGAAAAGCCTAAAGGAATAAGTGGCAACATGCAGATTTAGAGCTGTGGTATAACTTCTTATATCATCTCATTATCTCAATTCTTACATCTCGGCTTATGAAAACGTCTCAGTCATTTTTCATTCAGACTATAAAAAACGTTTACGTGAGGAAGGCTGTTAATTGCTTGTTCAGCCTTTACATTTTGGACAGCACCCTCGCTTCCTGGATAAATAAATCATCTCAGCAGGGAACCTAGGAGGCTTATCCGTACTGATTGCCTCTTTTTTTTTGGTAGGGAGAGGAATTATATGTTTAGGATGTATTCCTTTATTTCTCCTGCTGGAATGCCTCTTTGAGTCATTTTGAAAAGTAGGAATTTCTGTCTGGAAAGAGTAATTGCAGTCTTTGCAAATATTGTATCTAGCAGTTAACGCAGAGGACCGTCTAAATCTTTTCCTCCCGTACCGACCTTCTCTCATGCAGCACATTATCCATGCATGCCCTTGTGTGAAATTACAATGCGCTGTATCGCATTTTTCTCGCCTCGTCTTCTCGGATCGTTGTTTTCGCTGCCAAGAGACATCTCCAGCAAGACTGTGGTGGGGAACCGGCTCCAAGCGAGTGTCAATCAACACATTAATTTCCTCCTTGGGTGTTTAGTTTTAAACTCTGGGCACACCGTTGATGCCACAGTTTATTTTTTGTAGTCATATGATTACAAATATGAGAGCGATCTCTTCTGAAAGCAAATATCGGAACGGTATGGATTAAGCGTGCGTGGGAGGGTAATTCTGCATTAGTCTGTGAAAATGTGCGTGTTGATGTCCCTCACCTCTGGCACCACAAAATACCCTGGTGTTAAGTGGATTTTGGTGTGTGTGTTTCTGTGTGTGTGTGTGTATGATGATATCCTAATTCAGAGAATGCATAGAGACGTTTTTCTTTACCAAGTCAAACAAGCCAAGTGCCATGCAGGGGTGTTTTGTAAGTACTGAAAGCCGAGTGTAAGGCTTCAATATGAATATGGGGTTGTAGAATAGAACGTAAAAGTCAGACGATGTGCATGTGTGTGTGTGCGCAGACTTGCATGCGTATGTGTGTGTGTGCATAGCGTTTAAGTGTTGAAACATCCGTTCTCATGTTGTGATTAGAGTTGCTGACTGTTTGCTCTGGAGCGCACCGCATTCCTCTCAACCTTAATTGATAGCAATTATGTGGTTTTTGATTTGGTGTTTGATTGGGAGGTGGGAGGTGAAGTCTTGATTTGAACGAGCACAGGGTTTTTATTGTTTTTGGAACTTTTCGTTTTGAATGCCTGAATGACATTTTGCCGACTCTGCCATTTCAGTCACTTCAAGGGGCACCAGCTCAATGGTTGGCATTAACTTTCACTTTTATATAACTGTTCATGCTTTGTTTAAGTTAAACTTTTGTCATTGTGCCTTGCAATTGTAAATAAAGCTAAAACTGGAAATGATATTCCTCCTTTGCCAACAGCTGTCCGTTGTACCAGTTGTTTTTCTACATAACCGTAGGAATTGTCCCTCCAGGGGACACCTGGCTTGTTCCCCACCTCCCCGGTGCAAATGTTCACTGACTTAACCGGCCAGATGTTATGAAAGGGTCTATTGAAGCTTCTGTAGGCTTATTTCCTCGCTGAAACTATAAATGAATAGAGAAAAAAAAAAGTCACTGTGGTTGAGAAATCTATCCTGACCTGTGTGTCTTCTGTGAGCAGACATCTGATTTACATGGAGATCTCACATGTAACCTGCATTTGTACAGACCACAGCACAGCCAGGAGCCGGACATGAAGACATGTGCTCTCAAATACGCCTCAGTCTTGTTTACATGCATGCATTTGTATTTGCCCATGCAGGTAAATTTGAGCAGATTTCCCAAAGTTTCTGTGAAATTTTGCCACTTCAAAAACTCTGTGCTGGTAAGTAGAGACAGTTAAGCTGTCCAGCCAAGTGGTGCCAGAGAAATAGAAAGAAGAAAATGAGAGAAAAGGCAAAAGGACAGAAAAAAAGACAGAAACCCAGGGGAATGGTGGAAGATGCAATAGAAAGGAAGAAATAAAAGAGAGGAAAGATGACAAGAAAGGAGTTGGAGATTAAAAGAAAGGGAATCAAGAAAGCTGAAGAGAAAATTTACAGCTGTTGTCTGTCTGCCATTTTTCGTGCTCTGCAGCTCATTGTAAGTACACACAGACATACACACACACACACACACACACACACACACACGTGTGAAGTTGTGAAGTTGCAGCTGGCCAGCTCCTTGTTTGAACTAGCACGCTTGACTGAGGCCCATTTATTGATTGGCTGGTGAGCCAGACCTGAGGACTCAAGGGGCTTGGATCGCCGATTACTCCCCCACAGACGCACACATCAAACACACACACACACACATATGCACATACACTCTCTCACCTCTCCCCCCTCTCTCTCCTGTTCCTCCTCCCTCCCTTTCCCCAACATACTCCTGAGGAAGAGTGGGAGCAAATCAGAGAGGAGACGGCAGGCAGGCAGGCAGAGCGACGGGACCTGCAGACAGAGTGACCAGAGAGAGGAGCATCAACCACGGGGCTCACACACACTCACACACACAGACCTCAAGACTGCGCAAACACACGCACACATTGGAGTCATCAGATTGCACACTTGTCATTCGAAAAGGCATGGAGCAAGATTTCTCAACTTGCAGGCTTCTGGTGACAGCACTTCTTCTCCTGGTACCGTACAATAATATCTTCTTTTAAGATGTTTAATGCATTGTCCCATTGAAAAAGATTTGTTTTGTTTACTTTTTATTTCAGTTGCTTCATCTCCTGGGAAAAATTTGTAACACAAAGTAATACGTTGAGAAAATATATCTAATAGGTCTAATAGATTTTTTATTATGCAGAAGTGCTTGCATGTATTTTATGATTATGTGACTCTATACAGTTGGAATGCACTCTCCAGATCCTGGAGTCTCCTCAGCTGCAGATTTAACAAGGTAGTTAAAGTGACTCGAGTCATCTTATTTACTCGTAGTCGTCATGCCCCCTCTGTGTTTTTGATGCAAGTCATAAAGGGGGACTTGTCATTGTCGGCACAGGCCAGCGTGTTGTTTTCCCCTGAGGTCCGGCCTCCTCGTCACGTTACAGTGACCGCCTTGTGGCACGGAGGTGAGCGCGGCGCAGCGCAGAGCGGAGGACAAGGGATTCAACAGATGTGCAAAGATCATGTGTCTTGCCAACTGAAAAGGCCATCGTATGTATATTGACATAGTCTGCAAAAGGAGGCACCAGAGTCGGGTTTCTTTTCCCCTGTCGAGGAGTTTTCCATCTTCAAGGAATATGTCTTTAGTCTCAGCTGCTGACAGGTGACTTAAATAGTGCCTGTCCATCAGAATAACATATAACGTGGAGCTCCGTGGTCTTTTATCATCTGCTCATTTCCTCTTCTTCATCCGATATGAAAACATGGGAAGGGTGACAGCACGGAGGCTTATATGTTTACTCTTTTCTTCTCATAGAGCAGACTGGAAAAAGGAGACCAGGAGAATAGAGATGGATAAATATATATACTGTAAATGCTTAAAATTGGAAGAGGATGTCAAGACTTTCTGAAGGTGGACGTTTAATTTTGAGTGGCACCGTCAAAAGAATCTCTCTCAATGTCCAGGGTGTCGTTGTAAGCCGAACGTGGGGTGGATCCCGGTCAGCAAGGGTGCCTCCTCGCTCCGTGAAGCCCGCCAGTGCAAATAAAACCCTGGAGGGGATCAGAGCGGGAGAGGTGGGCCGCGGCGAGATGGAAGGTCAGGAGGCCTCCGCGTGGTTACCCGAGCCTTTTGATTATTGTATCCAAATCCCAGCGGGACGGCCGTCCGATTTACGCAGCCCCGTGTTCCTCCGCCGTTACTGAGAACAATAGCAGCGCAGTCGGCCAAGCAACCTATTACTCCTCATCTCCCTCCGTCCTTCATCGACTTTCCCTCCTCTTTCCTCACCAGCCTTCTCTCGGCTCGATGTGCCTCCGGCTCTTTTGGCTTTTGCAGCAGAGCTCCCGCTAGTAATTGAGTGCAAAATTCACTGATTGCTTTTCAAAGGAGAATTTAAGGCGGCGTGCTACACGGCTGCCCAGAGCACAGCCTGTGTTTATTTACTGTGGATCCCGGCGTCGAGATAGTTGGCCCGTGCAGAAAGTAGCGCGGCTCGCCGATATGTTTCCCTGTACGCTCCGTTGGCTGTGTTTAGGCCTTGCCGTTCCCTTCTGCTGTTCCTCAGGCATCATCAGCACTGACAGGCATTTATATCAGCCTCCACTTTTAATAATCTGAACCCTTGCACCGCCGCCACGCCAGTCCACGTTGTACAGCAGGGGTGTTTTTGCTACTGTGGCCCAAAGAAAATAATCAGAGCTGCATTATTACCTTGTATCTCCTTTCCTCTCCAAGATCCATTTGTCATTGTAAGCTAAGCAAAATGCCATGGCACCGGAAAAGGGGCCAAAGAGGCCTGACTGAGTAGGTGCACCCAGAGTTTTTCCTGTGAATCTCCAGGTTGTGTATCTCAAAAGGAAGTTCAGAGCCTCTGTGTTAACTATTTGTCAGCCCACTTGGCACAAAGCTTTTTTTATGTATTTAAGAGCAGGTGTGAGAGATAAAGTTCACCACTTGGGCCCTTTTTTGGGCTTGTTGAGGGCAAAGCATGGCACTGTGGCTTACATTTCAAATCTGAAAGAGATTTTTAAATCGCTGGCTAAAACTCTGCCGGTTGCACAAGCGGTGTTCCACTGCAAAATGTTGATTGTAAGGAGGAAAAAAAGAAATATGTACAAAGTGCTGCCGCTGCATGATTTAAAGCTCCCATAGTGGGAGACTTTGTAGAGTGAACAAAAGCTGTGGTCCAGTCGTTTCTGCAATCCTAAAATATCTCTGCATGGTACGCCAGCACCAATAAAGACAGCCTATGTGCTTGATTTGATTGTGGGGAATGATAATTTCTTTTGTGTCCACGTCTGCTCCCTTTCATGGCCTCTAAACCTCCAGTGAATACCTGATTTCATTCATTGAGTGCACTAAGACCTCCAGTCAATTGAGCCGCAGTGCTACTGCCATAGGAGGTAAATGATTTAGTGTTTGCTGCAATACCACCAAGTCTTTTCATTTTTCAAGTTTTCTCGAGCTGTATTCATCTTTTCATTGGCCTCGTTGTCATTACAAGGTTTTGAGAAGCACTGAGCTAAGCTGTCCTTGTTCTAGATAACTGCTAATCTCTTTTCCTTTTCACTTTGGCTGTCCGGGCCTGATACTCAGACGAGGTAGCTCTGTAATTTCGCTCATGTGCTTCTGCAAAGGGTATTGAGAAGACTTGAATCCCAAGCCGGGCCAAGAGAAAGAAATATAAATCATACGCCGCCGTAGATAACCCACATCACACGACTGTGCCAATCATCAGGCACCATGCAAATAAACACCTGCACGAGCAAGGCGAGTCAGTCGAGCGGTTTTAAGGCTCCTCTGAAAATGCAAATGGCCTTGAGAGGGCGAGTAAGAGGAAGAGGGGGAGAGAGAGAGTTAAAAGTTGGGATAGAGGGGCGGAGGGGATCTTCATTATTTGGCTGTCACGGTACATCTGAGATGCACATTGTCCTTGCAGGCGCAAAATTTATCTTCTCATAATATTGATCTTGGATCCCGCAGTAATACCCCTGCCTCCGCTGCCAAATGCAGCACGATGCAATTATGACCGAGAGAGACGCGCAAGTGAGGACTGGAGCTTGTTAAGAGAGGACTAATATTTCACAGTGTAAAGGATGATTCAGACGTTTGACTGAAATATGCAAGGGGGCAAAAGTCGAGAGCTTTTGATTACTTCCCATTGCCGTCTACTTCATCCTGTCACATGCACTCAGTTTTGTTTTCAGCAGCTCCTGGATTGTAGTTTAGGCTCTTTGTAGTTAAGGCCCTACTGGCTTTTTGTGCTCTAATAGACTGTTTTGATGACTGAATCTCGATTTTAAGGTGGAAACCAAAACTTGGATGGCTGGAGAATATTATGCATGAGAGCAAAACAAAAATACATACAATAAATGCCATTGCAGAAAGAAGGTAGTGCCATGATGATGACTTATTTTTATCATGTTAAATATTTGATTGGGTCCTGGCAAGGCATGGTATCGGTATCCATGCCAAGTGCTTTTTATCGGAACTGCTTTGGCCTTGTGCACTCAGAGTGAAACGGCCGGGAGACGGACAAGGTGACGACAGTGAAAATGGGCTCTGGAAATAGTTCAAGGCTTTCCATGCAAGGTCACGTCATGTCTTCTCTCTGGGTGTGCAGAGCTCGCGGACAGCCCGGTCAGAGGAGGACCGGGACACTCTGTGGGACGCCTGGGGCTCGTGGAGCGAATGTTCCCGTACCTGCGGAGGAGGAGCCTCCTACTCCCTCCGGCGATGCCTCAGTTCCAAGTAAGGCACTCCTCTTGGTCACCTCCTTTCCTCCTCCTCCTCCAATGCTCACCCATGTTTTTTCACCCTAATTCTCTCCTATTTGTTCCATGCTTTTAACTCTTTCCTCATATTATTCATTTTCCAAATACGTCTCAGGATAACAAAAATGTTCTTCATGATGTTTGTCAAATGTAGAATTTAATTAAGAGGAGTATTTATTGAATTCATTCTCACAGGCTCATCAGTTACAATACTCTACTGTAATTGGCCAGCATCACTATCTTCTCTAGTTCAGCTGAGGCAAACCTGCTGATTGGAGGCTTTCTAAAGGGTTTGTCTCTCCAAATGCTGCAAAACTTGTGCAAGCAACCATGTAGTCCAGGGATCAGTCAGGACCAAGTCCAGGTGTGATGCACTGACTGGATTGAGTTTGAATCTGCCTGTAAAATAAGTATGGGCTGTAAAAATGCAATAACTTTTTATTCAACTACTCAAACAAAATCTTTATTTTAACAGTCTCTACATTTAAAGATTTTTGGCCATATATGTACCGTGTGTAGAGAAAAAAATATTTTTTTATTGACTCCTCCAGCCTATTCTCAATCATGCTTATACAGTAACCTCAGCGCTTTGCTTTTACTGTTTAAATATTCAATAGCCTTGCATGATTTTCCAAAATTGCACGGAGAAAATGACTCTAATATGAGAACCAGGGACATAAAAAACGTTGACATTTATGAGTACAGTACTTACAGACAATATTCCTCTGTAGTAAGTCTCTGTCTTTAAGAGATGCATGCATCACAGGGGGGAGGGTTATGAATTGAATGTGTGTGATTACAAGATAGAAGTTCATTGCCCTGCAGGTAAATGGAAACGTCTCATGGACAATTTGCTAGCATGTGCTCAAACACAATCCGAGGTAATCTCCTCTCTCAAGGAGCAAAGTCCTGACTGGTGTTGGACTGGTTTCCATTAAAGTGCCATATTATGGCTTTAGATTGAGGGAGGGGAGGAGGCAGTCTCTCTCTCTTTCTCTCTCTTTCTCTCTCTCTCTCTCTCTCTCTCTTGCTCACCACGGCCCAGCCAAATAGGCCCAGACAGAGTCCCTAATAGCGTGAGTAAATCTCACCGCTAGACCCGTTCCCAGGGGCTGTAATGGAAGTGTTCAAAATACATTTTATACGACTGTTAAATAGCCTTAAAGGGTCAGCTGAGATCACTTGCCCATCTGCCCCCTTAAAATGTGTCTAGACAGCCATCTGTGCTTCAATCTGAACTTCATCATTGACAGTAGGGATCTGATTATCAATAACAGCCCAGGCATGTTTCTTCACAAATCCGAGCATAACAATCAATGTCCTTTTTCCAAAGTACACGTCGCTCTAAATATCTGCCTCGTGTGATAGCTTTGGGGCTCTGCGAGCAGTGAGCCCACGTTGGTCGGATTCCCACTGCTCATCATCTTGGCTTAGATCTTTGGGACAAACTCGAACTTGCACTCTGGACCTCTCCGTCCTTTCATCTTCATGCCAGAGTCACCCGGTTGGATGGGCTTCAAACTAACACAGTAGGCCTCAAGATTAAAGCGCGGAGGCCAAGTGCGCCGGGCAAAGTGGGCAATTACAAATGGATTTGAGGAGCGAGAGAAGGAAGGAGACAGAATGAGTGAGAGAGTATGTTTTCCATAGAAATGTTGTCACATTTATAGACTGGGAAATAACTGCAGGGTGACTTCACTGCATTCCTCTTTTTTTTTTTTTTTTACATTTCCCAGAATGTAGCCCCGACTCGCTCAAGGTACTCAGTGGGCTTTGCTGGAAAGGTCACTCCAGTTTCGCTGTTGGGGGTTTTAGAAGGAGCTCCAACGGTGACAAGACCACTCAGCGATGATATAAAAAAAAAAAGCATCTGGCCAAAGACACACTGACAAAACAGATCATGCTCGAGGTCAGGACTGGGACGTCAGGTGCTTCCAGCTTGCCATATCCATGAATCTGTCTGCGCTTGGGGAACCGGGCTGAGAAGTTTTGAAAAAAAAGAAAAGAAAAGAAAGCCCCTACTTGTGTCAAAACCTCAAACTCAAAGCTCCAGATCCCCCCTCGACGTCCCCCCCCATGCGCTGCACTGCAAACATTGTGGTCCACGGCTTCTTGAGGAGTTCATTTCATGATACCAACAGCAGCCGTTTCTCTCCGCTTGCCCAGAACGTCTCGGTCAGACAAACCTCAGAATGCTACTGGCTGTAAAAGCAATTGACGTGTTAAGAGGTGTTTGGGGTTTGAGATCAGTGTGGGACGCAGGCAGTATGTCTGCGCATGTGTGTGTGTGTTTGAGTCCAGCGGGGTGTGTTTACAAACTGATGTGTCCTTTGGCAGTCGCTGCGGTAATGTATGGGCTCTTAAGCAAGCAGCAGGACCCTCCATCCCACCCTCACCCCGCCATCGCGTGGGAATGAGAGACCGGTAGCCTGGCCTGGGTGGCAGATCAAACGGCGTCATTAAAGAGCACAGCACAAGGCCCCTTGTGTGTGCGTGTGTGTGTGTGTGTGTGTGACTGCTGGGGGATAAGGGGGGGCTGGAAACGGGCCTGCAACACCCTCCAAACCAATACCACCCCACTCCAACTCCCTGACCTTTAAACACACACAGAAAAACACACGTTGCACACACATTTCTTGCGTACTGAAACGAACTAGACAGCCTCGCAAAAGGGCAAACGCACAGACTAAACACAAGCTGCCTGGCGCTCATTAGTACCGCCCGTACGACACACTCCGCTCGATCGCAAGCTCCAATATTAACAAGAGCGTAGCCGGTTCGAAGCAAGTGTGGACATATGGATTGGGTGTGATGGCAAGAGAAAGCACCGTTTTATTATTTATGAAGCCACATGGTCGGCAGCTAGGAAATCAAGATTAAACTGCTATTTCACTGCCCTCCTAGCCAGCTGCTTGATTAATTGATGATATTAATTAGTCCTGGGAGTCCTTTTACCTGAGGTTATTGTTCTTTCTGTAATGATATTACTTTTTTTTAAAGAGGGGCCCATGTCTTTGCTATATTTAGAATTAATTTAGATTATTGGAAAGCAGAAAAGGGAGAGTCGGGAGAGTTGCATACCCTGGCAAGCAAGACGGAAGTAGCTCTGTATTGATAATCCTTGAGAATCAATCAATCAGATCGAAAATCTCTAGAGTCATGCCTTGTCCATTGAGGTATATTTTGGGTTGTTTTATGGAGACACAGAGGAAAATATCCTAATGAATTCTGCTCCCAAAACAGCAGGAAAACACTCTCATTGTGTGCGGCTCTAGAAATCTTTGGGCCTGAATTCAAAAAGCTCATGCAGAGCAACAAAGACAAAGAGACCTGGTGGTTTAGCGCCTGTGTCCATCAAGCCGCTGAGACCTGCTCACTGATTGGATAAGAGCCTCAGCCAAATATCTGAATTGTTGTTCATTGTAATTCAACAATAAAAGACTTGTTTAGGGGTCGTTAGTGTTGATAGAAGATCAAGACATTATGATTTTTCTTTTCATCACACACTATAATAGAATATTTACTGTTTGCAAAAGTTTAGAGTGCTGTTATCACCTTTTCATGGCTGATAATGGTGTTTTTACCATTCACGGGGTCATTGATTTTGCAGCAATTACAGACAGTGACGCTAAATGACCGTGGCGTTTTGGAATTTCTCATGCACACATGCCACAGCTCTGTTAAAAAGGCTATGTTTTGGTGGCAATTAAAAGTGAATTTTCTCCAAGGCAGTGAATTATCTAATTAACTCGGGTCTGGCACCGTGATGATGCCTTGTGTTTTACAGCAGGGGGACCACCCTCTGTGTGGCCTGTGCATTGCTGAAGCCACCTTCTCTCCCTTTTTTTTTTCCCTTGCTGAATGCTGCCAGAATCAACAAGACTGCGCGCAGGTTAACGGTGGATTCATACTCCGAGGTTTTTCTTCTGTGATATACTGTGTGAGGAGAAAGCAATTTAGATTAGGAGGGGAGGATGAATGGCAGTTTCCAGAATCATATAAGGTATCTATCAACTGGTGTGTGGTTATGAGGGAAGGAAGGGACAAATCGGTGGATAAATTAACAAACAACACAGGGGGAGAAGAAAGGGAGGAAGTGATAAAGGAAGGAATCAAAGGAAGGAATGAAGGAAGGGAGGAATGAGCGCCTTTATTTTCACAGCTTTCCTGTCTCTTCTCCTCTCTCAACCCTTACATCAGCCAACCTAGATGAGTGTCCCTCGCTCGATCAAATAACCAATATGAGATCTTGCAGCTTGAGCATATATACATTACAACACCGGCCGCATTCTCAAGTGCTCATTCATTTCATATATATCAGTATTAAACCAGTGGTTATGGAGCCCCCCTTGCAATTACATTCAATCTAGTGAGCTGAGTTGATGACAAGTATATGGTTATTACTGTGAATGAGCCAGGCAGTTCATTGCATATCAAATATTATGTGGAGTTTTTTGCATTGGAAGCTTTCGTGGTTTTGATAGATTTCAGTTTGACTTCTCGTCTCAGGATAAGGTTGTTGGCCTGCCGGATGATCATTTTACTGTATGCAGCTGTGTAGGATTTTAGTGTGTGTGTGTGGTTTTTGCAGTCATGTGTGTGTATTTTGTTGTATACATTTGGCATACGGAGCAAGATCATGGTCGTCGTTGTGTGTCGCTTGGTCTACATCTGGGAGCTACGTGTTCACTCCGGGAAATCTGAAATTTCGACCGCGTTGTTTTTCCCGATCCCGGGATGACGTCGTGATGAATCCCCAGTCATCGTCCTTTTTTTTTTTTTTTTTTTAATGGTTGGCCTCCACTCTGAAGCTTCCCGAGTGGAGAGGAAATGAAAAGTGAAATTCATTTTATTCCTCAGCCTCCTTTTTTTTTTGTCTAGATTATACAGTATATTGCGGAGCCTAGTGTGATTTTCCACACTGATCCAGATCTTTGCTACCTGTCGCTTAGTATTTGAAAGTGTCTCGTTTGAGTTCGGGCCCCATGACCTTCTGTTTGGCTTGGCATGGGGAACTGTCTGGATTCGTCACAGGCTCTAATGTTCTTGCCATGCCACACGCTCCTCATCCACTTTCTGAAATATTATTGTAAAAATCCTTAAGCCCTCATTCATCCGTGAGCCCAAACTCTGCAGCGTTGCCTCCAATCATAATTCCAGATTAGCTAAGGGCAGATGACACTGGAATTCCTATCAA
>OMLF01012810.1:157125-174676 GCA_900302615.1 Holocentrus rufus | reverse complement strand
ATTACCAAACCTTTGATTAATTTCCACTGGGTTCTCTGGGATAATTTCCCTATCATAGCCACCATCTATGCTTTATCATCACTTAGCATCAAAGCACAAAGGAATCCTAATTTTCAGTAAGTGGTTAGCTCCATAATTTGGGCAGAGACGCTGCAGACTGTCATCCCGAGAGCTGCAAGCCAAAAACCGCTCCAATCTGTTCAGCAGACACAGCTTGGAGAGTCCTACTATAAAATTTGCTCTACTACTGCATCTAAGGTTAAACAGCAAGGATTTGTTCATTAAAGGTGACACCTTAAAGTGTATTTTACTGTTTGACTAAGAAATTTACTTGATTTTTCCAGAGGCTTCACTCAAACTCTTGTTAAAGAAAAGCTTTCGTTTTCCTGCTTTTTCCTGATTTTTTTGGATTCTTAATATTCCTTTAGAAGGGGTCAGCTCTTGAAATTCAATTATGAATGCATTTGGGGAAATAATGTGTAAAATAAGCTGTACAAACTTTGTGAACATACCACAAAACACAGTTTGTTTTGTGCCTCTATGTTACATATGAGCCCGTGTTTGCGGGTTGCCACATCATCACCGTGAGATTCCATTCCTTAAAAGCCGTTCATTTCTCAGCAATTCAAAAAATGAGATTCGGAGTCAATGGTTGAAATATCAGCTGCCTTCAGCCCACCGACCGCAGATGACTGGTGTGCATAGTGGTTTGTTTTATCATTCACCCCCAAAGCCAGTTCACCCACATGTCCGTTTTTTTTTTCCTTTCCAGGACTTGCGAAGGACAGAATATCAAATATCGCACATGCAGTAATGTGGTAAGTTCAGCAAACTCATCTTTATGTAATGGACGTCAGTAGCGCTTTCAAGTGGTTTTCTCTTGGAATAAAATGGAGATTGCAAACTGATGGAGAATTTGGTGAGATAGAGCTGCAAAAATATGACCAGGTTTTATGGTTTAGGAGTGTGTATTTATGATCTGGGGTCCCTTTGTGTGAGAGAAAGTGAAAAATGGAGACGTGTGGGGGCCCGATGTCAAACCTTTGTGTTATTTTCAGTGATTCCATTAATGAGCACTTTGATACATCACAAGCACTGCATATAGAAATTTAATCTTTTGCAATACTTAAAAAATCACAAGTTTTCGTTTCAATTGCTGTACAATCCAGTATGTGCAGCAGCCAACAAACAGAGGCAACAATTCCACCCCTTAAAAACTGATCGAATATATTTTTTCAGGACTGCCCTCCAGACGCTGGTGACTTCCGCGCCCAGCAGTGTTCGGCGCACGCTGACGTTCGATACCAGGGCCAGTACCACGAGTGGCTCCCTGTGGACAACGACCCCGACAATCCCTGCGCCCTGAAGTGCAAAGCCAAGGGCTCGGGCCTCGTGGTGGAACTGGCGCCCAAAGTGCTGGACGGGACGCGCTGCTACACCGAATCCTTGGACATGTGCATCAGTGGAGTCTGCCAGGTAGGACAGCTGCATTGTGTTCTGGCATCAAGCAGTTCATGTTCGTTTCTTTTTATTCCATGTACCTTGTCTGGAAATCACAGAAAGCTTTTAAGCAATAAAACATCAGAGGTGCCTTGTGTTATTTTTAGGAAATAGTTTGCATATTAGAGTTTTTATTACAGTGCAAATCTGCACACTCAGTAGTTTCTTCCTAGGTAAAAGCTACAGGTTTAAAAGCAAAGTCTTTGCTCCAGGTTTAAAAGTAGCCTTAGCAGTCGACATCCTCTGGAAAAACGTATTGATCGCGATAATCACATTCACAGATTTACAGATGTTGCAGAATTCAAGATAGAAAGACAAAAAAATAAACTGGAAAGTTTAGAAAAACTTGCTTCTGCCAAGTGATAACCATTCAAACCCATAAAAGGGAGACTTAAGCAGAACAAATGTATTCACATATCCTGTCATTTTGTTCAGTATATTATCAGGCTTATTATCTGCTTCACAACTGGTACAATTACAATGAAAAGCAGCTTAAGTGAACACAAAATTATACCCAAACATTCAAAAGCCTATAATAGGACTCTACTAAGTGCTATATATTCTGCGCTGTGCACACCTGTTACACAGCATGAGTCATATTTTTACCTTTTTGTCCTCTCTGCTTATTCACTACATACCTATTATCTACTGCCAAAGGTCCAAATTGTTAAACCAACTGTGGGTTCAGCACTGAGTGAGAGGTGAATAAATCCAACAAAGCCCATGCACAGCAAGTTACATTATGCTAACACCATGCCATCTGCTTTGTGAATGAATACCGAATGAGAAAAATATCTGAGATTGGGATTTTGACTGACGTTCCAGGAAATGGTTCACAATGCATTTTTTCCTGCTTGAGTGGAATAGCGTCCCGAGGCATTGTGAGCGCAGAGACACACAAGGGCTTTAAAACACTCTCTTACCCCGCTTAGAATCACACTGTGGTTTTGGCTTTGTTTTACCGACAGAACTTGAAAAAAAGTCCATCAATCAAATATGAATTGTTACAGACAAAACTAAAGTTTTGTTTTGGTGTTTTTTTGCAAAGCTCAAAGGAGGTGTAGATTTACAAGGAAATGTATGTTGATGATTATGTGTGTGTGTGTGTGTGTGTGTGGTAGATGCTTCTTGGGATTATCTCAGGAAGGATGTTTACACACACACCAGTGATTTAATTACCAGGATTCACCATCTTAAGACAATATTTCGGTAAAAAATGTTTGAAGTAACACATTTTCTCTAGCATGGATTTAATTTATAATCAATTTAAAGTAAAGAAGCAGTTCCGCCAGTATTTCCTCTCCTTTATCTCCTCTCCTATCTCCTTAACATTTTCTTTTTATTTCTTCATAATTTCTGTGTTATTGCATAACATCTTGACAAGAATATTCTCAGTTGCAGTCCTGGGAAAAAGCAGAACTAATAAGATCTAGGAGATCAAATGAAGGCATTTACAGTTTATATAGTTAATGCCTCAATCAGATTAACATTGAATTATAAGCGTGCATGTAAGCATATTCACTTGGTGCTCGGTGTCTCTGCCAATGGACTGGGCAAAAATCAGACCACTGTACAACTTACAGGTTTTGGGTTTTGTTTTGGTTTTCTGTGTCTTGTTAGATTGTAGGCTGTGATCACGAGTTGGGGAGCACGGTGAAGGAGGACAACTGTGGCGTATGCAACGGAGACGGCTCCTCCTGCAGACTGGTGCGGGGACACCACAAGTCCCAGCATTCCTCTGGAAAAAGTAAAGAAACTTTACTCTTTAATTTTCAGTAAAAAATAACTTTGTTTTACATTGTATTATAGTTATAAACCTTTGTTATTTAAGTTGGATCACAGTATTATTAGCCTTCAGTGGGATGAATTCACAAAACCTGCCAAGCAAGACAAGACCTTGTGAGTTCAAGTCGATAGAATATATGGGCACCTCCACCCACCCAAGGGTGCCACTGACTTACATTATGCTGAATAGCCAGTATGTGTATGTCAGGTGTGATTGTATTGATTTTGTTCCATTTCATTTATTGAAAATATTGATTGGATTCTTACTCATACATCCTCTACCTCCCTCTCTCTCTCTCTCTCTCTCTCTCTCTCTCTCTCTCTCTCTCCCTCTCTCTCTCTTTTCCCCCCTCAAGCTGAGGACACAGTTGTCGTCATCCCCTACAAGAGCCGCCAGGTGCGTCTGGTCCTGAAAGGCCTGGATCACTTGTGTAAGTCTTGGTAGGTCCAGGGTGCCCTTCCATCCAAAACAGTTCACCATTAATGGCGTGTGTCAATTTGGCAGTGCTTTTTATTGCTGATTTCTCCACATTTTAGTATTCTGCACATATTCTTTATTAGAGTTTTACTCTAGGTCATACTGTTTTAAAGACCTGCAATCCAAAAAAAGTTAAAAAAGTTACCTCTCTCATTTTATGTGTTCAGAAACTTTCATTAAAGCTTTGCAGCATGTATTAGAAATATAATACATACCAGTCACCCCAAGCTGCACTAGATTGCATGGTCCTTCTCAGTGTTTGTACATTGCAACATCTTTTCCAGATACTTACAGCACACTAACACATATAATACACAAAAATCTTGCAGAGAGGAAGAGCTTGTATCAACAACCTGTCATCTGGCTACCTTCTGAATAAATATCTCACCCAAGTAGCAATCTATCCTTATCCTCTTGTTCCCCACGGTGATCAGGCGTTACGGGCCCTCTCTCGCAAAAAGGGACCGATTACTTTTAAGAGCAGATCGGGGCCGAATAACCAGAGGAGGTATTTTATCCTCCTCTCTTTGCTCTGGCTCCAAAGAGGCCGAATCCGAAGGCTTCCAGCAGCTATCACTGATGTCAAGACGCTGGCAGCAAACTCCCCTCTGGATCAAATCGATAACAAATGTTCCATCTCTCTACCTATCCTTTACTGAACAGATCTTTTCCCGAGCACAGCCAAAAGATTCCTTTTTTCTGAATGGACAGATTTTTCATTAAATATTTCCCCGATTCTATCCGCCGAGGGCACTTTAATCGTAACCATCTGCCGGCAGACGATGACTGCTGCTGGTTAGAGGCTGTTCCTGCGCTTTTCTCTCTTGTTTTTGTTTAAATGTCCGTGCTGGAGTCAGACCAGACCCTGTTAAGGCCAGGGTTGAGGAGAGGTCAGGCGGTGGATAAAGCTCACTGTAGCGCGAGCCCCGCTTGTAGATCTCCGCGCTTCCCTGTAGCGCCAAATTGAGCGTGTCTTTGCCTCCAAACACAACAGCCGGTGTGTGTTCTTTGTGTAACCGGATCTGTCTGAAGTGTGTTTTCAAAGAGGTAGTGATAAATGAAAGGTCATTACTGAGTATTTCAACATTAACTTCGGCTCATTTTTATTTACAATTTTCATTATATTTTCAGTGTAATAGAGATATTGATAAAGATTAGATGAAAAACTGAATGAATATCAGTGGCACAAACAGTGTAATCAGCTCACTTGTTATTGGATTAGATTATTTGAGGTATTTTGTAATCATTATCAATGATCATCATTACCACTCTCACTTTCCTACCTATGATTGCAATGTTACTGAGATTTTGGTCCACTGTGCCCTAGCTGTCTACACTGTCTCCTCTTTAGTTGTGGAGAGTAAGACCCTGCAGGGGGTGAAGGGTGAGCTCGACCTGGATTCATCGGGACAGTACCACCTGGAGAACACCACCTTGGACTTCCAGAAGCTGTCCGATAAGGAGGTGCTGAGGATCACCGGGCCGCTCGGAGCTGACTTCACCATCAAGGTAAAACCGGATCATTCAAATCAATTGCAGAATACCAGCGTAGGCAAAGGCTGGCTACGTGGCCAGCGTGCCGGATTTGCATCCAAAGCTAACACTGAAAGCTTGATTTTAGAAGTTTTGCGTCAGCCTTGCCTAATGGGAGACAAGAGGTTTGATTGTTGAACCATGTCAAGCTGCACCGTGTTATTTCAGTTTATGATAAACAAAACGATGTGTTCCAGGTACAGTCACTGGCAACTCCTGCACTAACCTCACCTGGTTGCCAAAACTAACAACTCTCCCGCTGGTTCATAATGGCTTGAGCGAATGTTTGGTTCTTTGCAGTTGATCCCAAACTGCCTTAGTCTACTGAATAGATGCAGGATGACATCACCGTCATTTTTTTAGGGGTGTTTTTTCCTCAGCTTAAGTTAAAACGGTAGTTTTTGCTATGAAAATCGAGCGTCCCTGCCAAATCAGCCTCGGATCAGGCTCTTGTTTCCGTGAACTCTTCTTGAACTCCCCCGTGTCACGCAAAGTTCAAAGGGGATTTGATCTTGTATGCTTAGGTTTAAGTATGTGGAGGCATGTGTACGCCACTTACAAATCAAACGCAAACGATTCCTCGTGGCGCTCAATCCCGTGGAGGGGCTGCATGTTTTTGAAGTGGCGTGTCATGAAATGAAAACAATAGTAGCGCACCCCCTTTTTAGTTCCAAAAGCAGTGGTTGTTTTTGGCTAAACGATGTGTCTATTATGATACAAATGATTTCATGTCTTTGGCCGCCACACTTGCCTTAATGTCGCTCCTTGGTGTAAATGCCCCTTAGGAGACTTATCTCTGAGTTATGGTGGACCTTTTCAGTGTGAGCCCTTGAAGTATGTAAATTGTATGAATCGGAATAATCATCAATCAATTTACAGATTTACTTCTGATTTTTTCAAGAATTGTAATTGTATGTCTTGGATATATGTTGTCCTTTTAATAGCATTTCTGTGTTCACATATTGAGCGACTGAAACGAGAGCCAATAGTAGTAACTTCTGTTCCTTTTCTTTTTCTCTCTGTATTGGTCTCTACCTTGTGCTAATCAGTCAAATCTTCTGCTGTCTTGTTTATTTGTGTCGACAGCTTGCATATGAATGGCTGTTGGTGGTTGGTTATCACTGGTGTAAAGTATGTGTGAGAGCAGAAACGCCCCTAGTTAATCATGCATTGTGTTCAAAGATCCAGCCGTCCCCTGTGATTTCATTCTCTTGCAGCTCAGCCAGCTCATCCACTCCTCTCTCCACTCTTAGATTCTCTAATTAACTTCCTGGCAAAACCCCATGAGTTGATTAGTGCAGCGTAAGACTATTTGCAATGTGTCAAACAGCCTTCGGCCATAATGCGCTGGTTATCATACTCATAACACACACAAATACACACAAGTGCACACACATACTAGGGCCAGTTAGCGGACATTAGAAATTATACAGGCCGTGGACTGGAAAATGCCAGTGAAAACACCCGCCCCTCCTAAATACAAGTCAGGAATAGGACAATAAATAGGAATGCAGGAGACAGAAATCTGAGAGGCTGTAAATGCATAATTTTCTAATCTGTTATGAGGCAGACGGCCAGTTCATATCGTAGCGCTGGAAAAGCCCGGGCAAATGGAAAAACGTATTAAAAGGTTGCCAGACAGCCTTTCCACTGTAAACAAATGAATGTGAATGGATGGTACTGGGGTTTGATTTATATGTCTTGTAGGTATAATCTGTCTTTGCATATTTCTTCAGTTTGGATGGATGAGGTTAGAAGGAAAACATTTGCTGAAATATTTAGGATAGAGGACAATATGTCATTTAAAGAAGCATCTTAAATCAATAAAGCGCACATTACATGCAAAGACAGATTCAATTCTATATTATTCTAAAAATAAACACACTTTAATGTCTGCACTATTTTCTTCTAAACAGTATTACACTGAACAAACTGACCATGCCCAAGTTATCACTCATTTGAGCAATTATTAATCCATTTGTGTGATGAGTCCTTAAGATTATGATTTCTTGACCAATTATCCTTGTTTTTTAGGGTGTTGCACTTTCGAATGTGCAAAAACATACATCGCTGAGAGTAACAATCCACCTCTGACTTATCATTTATGTGCTGTCATCTTTCTGTTTCATGCACACCCCTCTCCGCCTGCCCAAAATGCTTTTAAAACCGTAAAATGAGGTTGTGCTCCCCTTATATGCAAAAGACCAAAATAAAATGAAATGAACACTCGGAGATGGATTCCATCATCCCTCCGTCACATGCTGGCACTGGGTGGCTCGGTGAACAATGCAAATTCCACCAGCGTCAGCCTTTTTTCCCTCCCATCTCACGTCTCGACTGACTCTGGCCCGGGGAACTGTGGAAGTCAGTCCGAGAGACAGAGATGGAGTCTGTTTCCAATCCGTGTCTGTGTTAGTCCTCTGGATAAGTCGAGGAGGTGACTGTCTCGCTGTCTCAGCCCTACCTGCAGGCTCTTTCGTTCAGAGCCCCTGCTGAAGCTCCAGCATGAAGCCCCATTGTGGCCCAGGCTCAAGCCCAAGCCATGGCCTGAGCTCCGGTTTTTAATCCATTCCCTCCACCCTTTCAGCTTAACAATACATGACCAACACCCTGTCTGGTCTGGATGGGAAGTTTCTCTCATGAGAGCCTGCCCAAAACAATCCACTCAAGCTCTCCATAAGCCTCTGGGAAAATCTGATTGAGAAAGATGTCACTAACTCTGATACTTTTAGGGCAGACTTTCTACACTTTATTATAGGGGAGTAGTGAAGATAGCGTGCTTACGGACAAAGCATTACATCCTCAGAGCATGTAAGGCAAACGGTATGGTAAATCGTCATGAATTACTTTGTCAAGGAATGCAGCAGGCTTTGCTTTTCTTGCCTTGAGAAAGGACAAAACCCTCAACTAATTTTGAAGCTTCAGAAGGTCTTGAGATGAGGACAACCTAGAGAGATTCACAGGACTCCTTTAATCCAGTGAATGCAACATGCGTCCATACATTGCACAGTTCTGAAAGCAAACCCGAAGGCAAGACGCACTTTGTCACTGGAGGGTTGTAGTGGTTCATTTTTCACTGTGTATGAAACAGCCAAGCACATTCGTAGTTTAACTCTAATTTTATTCCCCTTCTTGCTGAGAAGGCTGCAGAGGAAGAGAAACATTAGAGAAGGCTCTGGTGGGACTGGATCCAAAACCAGCAGGGGACACTTGCGGTCTCAGCCACCGCATTATCTGAAATGCCAATCACTGTTCTATATAATAATATTTTCCCTTTTAATCTCAGTTTTGCGAGGCGTATTTCCATAAAGCACTTAGCTGTGGAGAACATAAGCCAAATCAGCGGCCGCTAAACAGATCAACTGAGCGAAGATGAGGCAGGGTATGCTGAGATTATATTAACTGTGAATGTTGGTGCTCAGTGTGTTCTCAAATTGGGAAACTTCCATACTCTTTTTATCATCCGCTGCCTGATTACAATATACTGTAATCCCACATATGGGAATACTGGGCCAATTTGACACAAAATGATTGACTTGATGGTCACAGACTGAAAAGTATTTGATGGTCACATGATTAATTCACCTCTCCCTTCATTTGGGAAATGTCAGTAAGAGTAATTGTCCCTGAACATTGGCCCTGTAGGTGCAGTACACCAGTGGAGCAGACAGTGTGGTGCAGTTCATCTACTACCAGCCCATCATCCACCGCTGGAGAGAGACGGACTTCTTCCCCTGCTCTGTCACCTGTGGTGGAGGTAGGGCCTGCACTGATGGAAATGTTAAAGGAATACTCCAACGTTTTGGGCAAAATACCCTTTTAAATAAGACACTTCGGAGTTGATCTAAGGTTTGTTTTTTTCACGGAGCTAGGCTAATGACTCCTGTAGACTTCAAGTCTTTATGCAAACATCTCGTCTCACTCTGGGTAAAGTCAGAAAATGTTGGAGTATTCCTTTAAAGAAGACCATCTGCTTGACTGCAACTTCAATTGAATGCATCGACTTTCTTTCACTTGATGATGAATCGTGACTGAAGGCACTTAACCTTCAATGCACCTGCTAGTTAGTGCTTTATAAATGCATAATAATGAAAAATGTTGCACTAATTTAAATCTGATTCTCAGTCTTTGCCATTCGTTGGGTTTTGCTCTGACTCTGTGACATTTCTGTGGCTGCAGGATACCAGCTAACATCAGCAGAGTGTTTTGACCTGCGGAGCGGCCGGGTGGTGGTGGACCAGTACTGCCATTACTACCCAGAAAATGTAAAACCGAAGCCAAAACTCCAGGAGTGCAACATGGAGCCCTGCCTTGCCAGGTGAAAAGACCAATCTTCTCGTGAGACTTTACTCACTTGGAGAAAAGTCTAAAATTAAACTACTTTAGTCACTACTGCACATAGACTATACAATATTCTGGCAGCAGCGCAAGGCATGATCTTAATTTCCGTTGTTGATTCTGCATTTTAGTGATGGCTACAAGCAAATTATGCCATATGACCTCTACCACCCCCTGCCTCGGTACGTACTGAGAAGTACTAAGTGAAGTCAAAGACATGCAAATTAAATATACCTGCACACTCCACATTTGACCAGTCACTAATCTGCAAATCCCTGCATTAGGGAAACGTGATTTCTTTATCAGATATTTCAAGTAGTAATTTGGTCCCTGGCGTTTTTCCTTTGGCTGTCAGATGGGAGAGCAGCCCCTGGACGGCTTGCTCCACCTCCTGCGGCGGGGGCATCCAGAGTCGTTCGGTGTCCTGCGTGGAGGAGGATCTGCAGGGCACCATCACCCCCACCGAGGAGTGGAAGTGTCTCTACTCCCCCAAGTCAGCCATCCTGCAGCCCTGCAACGCCTTCGACTGCCCCACCTGGCTGGCACAGGAGTGGTCACCCGTAGGTGACCTTCTTCACTCTTTACACACTTACCAATGGTTGTTATTACATGTAGTTATTACATGTTATTACATGTAGTGAACAAACAGTAAAAGGCACAGAAATGTCTTATTCTATGGTGAAATGCATGCTACAGTATTAATAGAAATAGTGGTTTAAAGACAGCACAATCCTGGAAACCTGTAGTAAAACTTCTGTTTTACTATATAACTAGTAACAGAGCATTTCGTCCTGTCATAGCTGTGTACAGTGGCAACAACTTGAGCTTTAATTGATTACAATAGTGGGAAAGTCTGTTGCAGATCACTGCAGTGGCCTTTATGAGGCACTGTGAAGCATCACCATATTAGACAGGCTGAGTGTCATTAAATATGCCCTGGAGCCAAATAAAGATAGATGTTTTTTGTGTTCTGTGGCTGCTACAGCTCGGCTCAGCAGTCACACATTAGCAAATGACTCATTTGTCTTTGTAGCCTGTGATTTGACACAGTGGGTCTTAATTAACCCATGGAGCTAGAAAAATAGAAAACATGATTAATCCTCTCAGGGTGAAACAAAAATACACTCACTAGACAATTTGACCTGTTATTCTGTCGTCTCTTCAGACTTCAAGCAGCGTTCTCGACATGACAGGAACACTCCTAACCGTTAAGTAAACGTGTCTTAAAAGAGAAACCTTCCCATGTGATCACCGGTAGCACCGCTAACCCCTTGTTGACCGTCCCTCGCCACCCTTGTCCTTGCGTGCCTGAGCGCACCATCCAAAACATACAAAGCTTTAATTAAAAACCCAAAGTCAACAGTGCATATGGAGGTCTTCATCTCCCTCTGCGCCACACACACACACACACACATACAGGTTATCAGGACTGTGCAGTTGGAGCTGTTCAACACCCCTGGCAGGCTCACCGTCTCACAGCAGAGATGGCACCTGATTGGTCAATGTGGCATTTCTTGTCTTATCGTGGCAGTCGCACTCGCCAATTATAAATGTCCTCGTGGGGATTTGGACCTCGCCAGTCATCCAGGCACAAGCAGAGGCCCAGGGAGCCAGATTTGTGGCCCCCTAAAAACCTGGGATGCTGTTTACCTTGCACATTCTTGCCTGTGAACTTGCCCTTAAATGCTTGTCTTGGCAGAAGGTACACAAAAAACACCCCTGAGCAGAGAGCTGGTTTATAGGGATTTTTGTGGGTCTCTGTTTTTTTCCTCACTTGCCTGAGACTTTTCTATCAAACACAAGCAAAGCGACAATCTCATGGAAACCGAGTTCAAAACAACACAGTTTTGATTGCAGTGATAACTCATCGAGTCCATTAGGATCCTCAAACATGGAGTCAAGACCGGATTTCAAAAAACTGATAAAACACAACAAGCTCGATACTGTTACTTTTATTAATATCTCACTTTCAAATGTTGGCTTGGCAGTTGTCGAGGCTTTGAGTTTACATAAAGATAACACACTTGCACAGGTTGCCCCGGCCAGTCTGCGGTGGAAGACTGTTATCCTGCATCATTATCTGGACCACACAGAAATCTGTCATAATTCATGGAATAAGGCCTTTGACCGCGAACATATCGTCTGTCCTGTCCCCAACAGTGCACAGTGACCTGTGGTCAAGGCCTGCGCTACAGGGTGGTGCTGTGCATCGATCACAGGGGACTCCATGCCGGGGGCTGCAACCCCACCACCAAACCCCACATCAAGGAGGAGTGCCTGGTCACTGTGCCCTGCTACAAGCCTGCAGGTAGGCTGAGGTCGCATCAGTTTTTAGGCAGAAGTAATCGATTCAAATTATTACCTTGAACAGTACTTTCTCCCACAATATGTTGATGTTAAATTTCCTTAAATTTCCTTTTGAGTCAAAGTTTTTTTCTTAATGACAAACCCACTGATGGAGCTGGAAGGGTGAAAGAGGCTGTAGACTTAAAAGCATGATGCTCGTCTTTGTGCTTCTTCAGATTCTGGCTAATAGCCTCAGAATGATGCAGACAATTCAACGGTAACCAACAGATGTGTTATTTCACTTGTGATGTGCCAGTTTCTGCCTCTTCTGTTTCATTTGATCTAGAGAAGCTCCCAGTGGAGGCAAAGCCACTGTGGCATAAGCAGGCCATAGAGCTGGAGGAGGAGGTGATGGTGACTGAGGAACCAACGTGAGTACCAAAGCACACACACACACACACACACACACACACATAAAAAAAAATGGACCAAAGAAATCTCAGAATCTCTCTTTTCTTGCTCCATGTATTGGAGGCAGCATATGCAACTGCTGCTCAAACTTCTGATTATTTAATTCTACGAATATTCAACTATGTACTCCCGAAGGCATGCTGCACGATAACCGCTTAACTCTTCAAGCCAGAAACATATTTTACCAAATGAAGCATCCTATAAACCTATCTGTCATGGCTTCCTCTTCTTCCTTCAAAAACCTCTTGCCAGGGTTTCACTTAATCCTCATGTAATTGTCGCCTAGAACACCCAGTTTGAAGAGCCATCTCTCTGTCTGAGGTTGATGATCTGTTGAAACCATCACAGGTGTCAGGGCCACGCAGTAATTTAGGTGGAGGAACACAACTACAGCTACTGCTAAAGCTATACAGACCCTCAGGGTTCACAACCCGGAAAAAGAAAGGGAGATTTACAACATTAAATATCCGCTTTACAGATTTAGTATCACTCTGCGGGGGTAAAGAAGCAAAAGTCAGGTTCCAGATACACCGTTCCAACAACAGTTTTCACAGTCCCAAGTCTGTGATTTACCTGGAGGTAAAATTGAGGTAGACAGGGCCTGGCGTTGCCATTGTAGCCTCCACAGTATCGTGGTTATGTTCATGTCAGCAGCCATTTTCATCAACTTCAAGTCAAAACGTACAGCCGCAGCTGCCTTTTATTTTGACATTTCTCAAAATATGCATCAATTTGATCTTTTCACACACCTGTGTAACATGTCAAATGGTTGTTATGCGTACTGTCAGAACAATTTTGCACAGACGGGCAGAGCAGCGTTTTGGTCTGCATAGTATTGACTCTAAATGAAGTTATGTGGGTTTAATGGTGTAATCCTCCAGTGCATGTGTGGACTGTCAGATCGAATTGATTGTAATGCTTCTCAATGCGCTATTTAAGGTCACATGAGGTGAAAGGGGAAGGTAAAGGTTAAAGGGGAAAAGCATTTTGGAAAGCAGTGGGCTGTTCAGTTGCTGGCTACCTCAGAAAGCCTCAGATGTTCCAGATGTTCTTGCCCCACATGACCTTCGGCTTATAAAGGCTGTCGTCTGAAGATGGACAACCTTTGGACTTTACCCAGTGTCTTGCATGACTTGTATTAGCTACCATGTTAGCCAGTTCAAAACATCTCTTTCTCTGACTTATCTTTGGAAAGAGTGAGAGGCAGAGAGCGAGAAAGAGAGAGAGAGAGCGGCACAGATGATCAATGCCAAAACATATGATTTTGTTCTATTGCAAAAAAGCATGTCTTTCCCCCAAAAGCACATAAATATCTGCGTATAATATGCTGTCACTCACCGGCCAACAACAATATCTGCCTGCCATATGGGGCCAGGTTACGGATGTGAGAGGAACGAAGAAGGAAATTCCTGTTGTAGACTTATTGCACCTCGATCGCCAGCGCTTTTGCCTGTTCCTAACCACTGCAACTGCTTTAAAAATTAAACCCATGTATACTCCTCATCTCGGCCAAAAAATGTTTTCGCCGACATGAGCAAATAAAATATTTCTATTGTTGGACGCTTCATTGATTTAAACAAAAAGAGGCTTTTGTCGGATATTGGAAAGATTTGTTGCATCCGTCAGTTAATTAAAACAAGATTTAGCTGGGATTGTTTACGAACCAACAGATGTATCTCGACTACCCATGAAGCAAACATCGCTGTGGGCTTGCTTGTTGACTTTGCTGCTGATGTTCCAAGGTCTAACTTAAACTAGTGAATCATTTGTTTATCCAAAACAGAACGGGTCCTTGAGCCCTCATAAAGAGCCAATTTAGCTGAAATTATGAGTTCTTTATTGAGGTATCTCGTAAAACCGTTGGGTTGTGGCCTGACAGCACGACACGATGTAAACAGTGATGCACCCTGCCAAGTCAAAATGTAGTTAAAGGATCTACATGTAGACTGAAGGCACGCTACAGGAAACTGCTTTCTTACTGTTGTAAACCCAGTGGGTGTAATGATTCACTGGGGATATGTAAGGCTTAGCTAAAGATGGTTGCCAATATTTGAAGCTTCGAGGATTGGATGTAGGGAAACAGCATTCTGCTAATCATATTTATTATCTCTTTTTTTGAATGGGATGAATGCAAAAGAGCATTAACTTTCAAAATAGCAAATTCACAGCTAAGCTTTGCCTATAAGGACATGGACAGAATAACAGAAACACCATATGATAAAGGCTGTCGAGGTAACCAAATTACACTTTTAAGTTTTCTTAAACATTTTGACTTAATTCACAGCTTTGAAATAGTTCTGGCAATAACCATTTTTACATGTACAAAAAGATGATTATTTACACTAGGGCAAAGATGCAAAACCTGGTGTAGGAGCTTTAAACCTGACCTGAACAGCAATTGGCATTAAAAGCAAAAAAATAACAAAACTTTTTTATACCTTAATTCAACTCATGAGAAACTATGATACCAAAAAACAGGAATGCTGCTAGGCTGTAATCTCCCCACTTTGAAGCTATTTGTCCATGTTCAAGTAACACAAACCAAAATACCTTTTCATATCTGGAGCATGAAAAAGTTAAAAATCCCTGACTTAAATTACACCTGTAGATCCTCAAAGGATGCTGATTGGTCCGGCCATTTGGTTGCTTCACACAGACACCTAAGTCAGAGTGTTTACAGTTGATTTTACAAGTCAAACCAAACTGATCTTGCAAGATCAGCTGGCTGTGTGAGGTTGCATAAACACTGGCGTGACATGGCCTCACCAGATCGAAACATCATTGATCCTTAAGGGAAGTTGCAGTGAACTGAGGGTTAAAAATTCTTATTTGCTACTCGATATCCTTACTGTATATTGTCAGGTGTTTCCATTATTTGTCAGCGCTGTGCCTTTTAGGGTGGGAACTGAACCTAAGGCTTAGCTAGGAGTTGACCAAGTAGACAATTTCCTCTCTTAGTCTTTCCTTTCTCTCCAGCTTTCTCACTGTCATTATTTCTTTTATTCTCTCCTACACATCCCAAAGCGATTGAGGGTGTGACAACTCTGTTTCTGGGCCCTATCTATCATACACTCATGACAGCAGGCCTTCAGGCATTTGCCTAGGCCAGTGATCTACAAGTATTTCCCCTCTCTGATCCATTCTTAAAGAAGAGGAAGGACGCACATCAAAGGCGTTTATCCAAGAGTGGCTGACCCTAATGCCTCGCAGCTGTTCAATTAACCGCAGCAGGACTGGATTTCACAAATACTTTGTCAGTTTATGAACTTAGCAGCAAATGACTAAAATCTGTGTGAGGCAGGGAGGATGCCAAAAATCTGTGACTTTCACCCCTCAGACTTTCTATCGTGCTATTCCCAAGTCAGCGCTTTTGTAAAGCAGCATGCGTAGCTTTCTTCTGAACTTTCTAGATATGATGTGCATGCAGTGCACACATCTATAACTAATGAGTAACTTTCTATATCTGTCATCCCGTGTGTGCTTTCTCAAACATCCCTAGGTTCATCCCCGGGCCCTGGCAGCCCTGCAGCAGGACATGTGGCGCTGGGACCCAACGACGGGCCGTCAAGTGTCAGGTGCTGCTGTCCTTCTCCCAGACGGTGGCTGACCTGCCAGATGACGAGTGCGAAGGGGTCAAACCTGTGACAAGCCAACCGTGCTACCGAACCCCCTGCTCTGGTGTGGAGGGCCGAGGAGGAGGGGGAGGAGACGAGGAGGAGGAGGAAGAGGGCGACACACCCCAGAAAGAGGAACTGCACGACTGGGAGTACGAGGGGTTTACAGAGTGCTCGGAGAGTTGTGGAGGAGGTATGGATCATGTCAACCCTTGCTAATATTCGTATAGAAGAACTATAGAAGAGAGGAGTGGGCAGTTGAGAAAAGAAGATAAACACCAAATTCCTGATTGAACCACAGGGATTGTAATTTATGTAACTTAACACTAAACTCATTACTAAATAGTAGTTCTCTTGAAATATACATTATGGTATTGCTTCGCTTAAAAAAATACAATCTTGCAGGCAAAGCCCACTCTCTCAGGCTCAGTGAATTGGTGCCAGTTGCTGTAATAAGACCCTTGTGAAAAGTGACAGCAATAGCTGGTGACATCTTGTCAGTGGGTGACTAAACCCATGCCTAGTATGGGCTTTGAAGTAGAAGTAAGTTCTGTGATATAAGATGATAATGGATGAATACCAAGTTTAACCCTGAAGGTCATACATCACCGACTCTCGCAGCAGCAGTGAACACAGCACCAGACAGAGACAACTTTCCCAAACATCCTGCCACCATCAGTTGGGCCCCACTTTAATCTCCCCACCTCCAAATCCAAGCCTACATGTCAAAGCGTAGTATGCCTGCATAATGTGTGTAGGATTGTGTGTGTGTGCATGTGTGTTTTTGTCTGTATGCAAGTCCATTTTTTGCACATGGGTGTAGTCTTCTCTCCATGTCTGTGTGTATGTGTGTGTGTGTTCACCCAAACCTAACAAACTCCCATTCGGGGATGATTAGAGACCAGTATCGGGTGTCACATACACACCCTGAGGGCTGCGCTCCTGTGGACCATCACACCACTGCAGCGTTTGAAGCCCCTGCCTCACTGTTATTGTCCCCAACATTAGAAGCAGGCTCTGAGATTTATGTTACATTGCTTTTAACATGACCTGACATCACACCCTGGAAGTTTATCCACAGTTCAGGCCAGAGCTCGAGCGGTGCGCCGTATTGTTTTGATGTTCATTGTGCCCCATTAGATACAATCACTGCTTACTTTCACGAAAGGGCCTAATATCTGGGTTGCTTCAGTGCAATGTCTGGTTGCAATATTCTATGCTCCATATGTTTGTGAGTGTGCTAATGTGTTGGAAAGATACGTTTAACAAGAACAGTGTGTGTTTGCATTCTTGGTCAGCTAGACGTTTTTTCTAAGAAGATAGAGGAAATGCAGAAACGGGCCAAGGTCCATGTGTATATTATGCTGTGAAAGTTGAAAACAAAACAAAATGAACGAGTGTTCCACCATTGCCCTTGGTGCTCTAATGTGCATTGGGGAAATCCTTATGACTGCTGGGTGCTGTGTGATCCCAGGGGTGCAGGAGGCTGTGGTGATCTGTCTGAACAAGCAGACCAGGGAGGCAGCAGACCAGAGCCTGTGTGTGA